>SOPF01028759.1:0-10349 GCA_012979155.1 Hypericum perforatum
ATGCTTCCAGAGTTGGATTAGGTTGTGTTTTATTGCAAGGCAAGAATGTGATAGCGTATGCATCTAGACAGTTGAAGAAACATGAACATAACTATCCAGTACATGATCTAGAGATGGCAGCAGTTGTGTTTGCGCTTAAAATTTGGAGGCATTATCTCTACGGTGAGAAATTTGAAGTGTTCACAGATCATAAGAGCTTGAAGTATATTTTTGAGCAGAGGGACTTGAATATGAGGCAGAGGAGATGGATGGAGCTTCTGAAAGACTATGACTGCACCATCAGTTATTATCCTGGCAAAGCGAATGTGGTTGCAGATGCTTTGAGTCGAAAGTCAGCAGGTAGTTTGGCACATATGTCAGTAATGCGAAGGCCTCTGATTTCAAGCCTACATGAGTTGATTGACCAAGGATTAGAGTTGACTACAACGTTAGAAGGAAAGGAACTGGTGATATTGGCTGAGCTCTATTTACAACCAATAATACGTGGTCGAATTATGGAACTACAATGAGAAGACCCTGAGATAAGGGAGATGATTGGAAAAGTTGAGAATGGTGAATGGTCGAAGTTTAGTATTAGCGCCAATGGTGTTTTGCACTATGGTACTCGACTGGTTGTGTCGGATGTAGAAGATGTGAGGAGGGACATTATGAGTCAAGCACACAAGGCCATTTATAGTATGCACCCAGGTTCGACCAAGATGTACAACGACATGAAGAAATGTTACTGGTGGAATGGTATGAAAAAGGATATTGGTGAATTCATTGCGAAGTGTTTGACTTGTCAACAAGTAAAGGTCAAACACCAAAGACCTTCCAGTTTGTTACAGCCATTGAGTATTCTAGAATGGAAGTGGGAGCAGATCACCATGGATTTGTTAGTAGGTCTTCCAACTTCACCGAAGGGGTTCGACTCTATTTGGGTGATAGTGGAAAGATTGACAAAGTTTGCACACTTTTTGCCTATCAAGAGTACTTATGATGTAGCGACGTTTGCCCAACTATTTATTAATCAGATTGTACGACTACATGGAGTTCCGATTTCGATAGTTTCAGATCGGGGAATGCATTTTACATCTCGCTTTTGGAAGAAGTTCCAAGACTCCATGGACACTCGGCTAGATTTGAGCACAGCTTTTCATCCTGAGTCAGATGGGTAGTCAGAACGGACAATCCAAGTATTGGAAGATATGATGCAAACTTGTGTGATGGATTTTGGTGGAAGCTGGGAGCTTTATTTGCCTTTGATAGAGTTTGCTTTCAATAACAGCTATCAGTCAAGCATTTAGATGGCACCTTATGAAGCTTTGTATGGTAGAAAGTGCAGGTCTCCAGTTTGTTGGGATGATATTAGTGAGAAGCAACAGTTAGATCTTGAATTCATGCAAGAGACCATTGACAAGGTAAAAGTAATTCGAGAACACCTACGGGTAGCTCAAAGCAGACAAAAGTCTTATTCAGATAAGAGAAGAAAGGACATTGAGTTTGAAGTAGGCTCTAGTGTTTTTCTCAAGGTATCACCGATGAAAGGGATCATGAGATTCGGGAAGAAAGGAAAATTGAGTCTGAGATATGTGGGACCATTTGAGATTCTAGAAAAGGTTGGTCGAGTGGCTTATCGGTTGGCACTACCACCTACATTCTCAAGTATACATCCAGTTTTTCATGTTTCAATGCTCCGGAAGTATCTACACGATCCCTCACATATGCTAGATCAGCCGAATATGGATTTTCAAGACGATCTCACCTACGAGGAGCGACCTCTACAGATAGTAGACAGACAAGTGAGAAGTCTTAGAACAAAGGACCTTCCGTTTGTGAAAGTGGAATGGCAACACCACTCTCCTGTAGAAGCTACTTGGGAATTAGAGTAGATATGCAGGAGAAGTATCTGCATCTGTTTGAGTGACACGGTATGTACTTCATACCTTTACTAAATTCGAGGATGAATTTTCATAAGGGGGAAGAATTGTGATAACCTCGGGACTTGGTCGGTCGTTTTTGTGTTGAGCTATCTACTTGAGAGATGGGCTATGGAAGTACATTTAGATGTCATTTAATCTCCTTAACGAGTTGGTTCAAGTTTGAAAAAGTTTCTGCAACGAAATTCCGAGTTTCGTAAATGTAGTGGTCATTTCTCAGGCAGAATGACTTTTGCTCACTTAAACAACCATAACTTCTTCATTTTTGCTCTAAAAGACACAAGTGAGTACAACTTGAAAACTAGAAACATAGACCTACAACTTGGTTACATACAAGTTTGGTCAGAAATAAAAAGAAGTAGGTGAAAAATGAACTCAAAGTTGCTGCCCTGTGATTGGACCAAAGAATTACCATAACCAATCACATGTGTTTATTTAAGTAAAAGGGTAAAAGAGGTGAGGAAGGGCTGGAACTGACTCACCTACTTACCTCTTGCACTCAGGAAGGGTATAGAAGAGGTGGGAAGCTTAGTTGGTCAGCCACAAAACGAAACAGAGAAAAAGCATAAAGGGTTGAGGAAAGAGGAACAAGCAGGCAAGTCAAAAAGTATTGGCTTGGTAAGTGAATTTGTCTTCCGATTCAGACTTTCTGATTGTCAAGAAACTTGTAGAGCATAAAGATATATTTTTAGTGCTGAAAACCGTTTGTGAATTGGATCAAGGAATCAATGGGAAATCCATTTTGAACATCTTGGTCGTCGCTGAAGTAGTCAGTAGAGCAACGTGAAGAAGATCGACCTGATAAGTGGACTTAACCTACAAAATGGACTTGGTAGTTGTGAAGCCGATTGTAGTACACTTCATGAGCTTTCTGAATATGTATCATATGATAGATTTAGTTGAGGGAAACGTCTTGTGCATGCTTTTGAAGTTCAGAAAGTCTGGCTGAGTTCACAGCTGAGCAAGTTTGAGAGTTGAGATTGATAAGTTGATTCTTTTTGATTTTGAGGTTAATTGTTGGTTCTGAGATGTTGAGTATATACAGAGGAGTTATGTTGAAGTGAGATTTGGGCTTGGTTTGGTATGTTTGAGGGATTTTCAATGGTTGTTTGAGGTTGAACTTGCGGTGAGCTTCGCTGAGTTTTGGTTTAACAAAACAGGTTGTTATGTGCACTTGTGAGCACGAGTGACGTGCGTACAGAGTATATATATATGGCTATTTGGTTTGGAATCAAAGGATTAAAGGATTTAAGTTACTTGGTTACATTTGGTTGATCTTGCGATAATGCATCGCAAATGTGTTTAAGTCGCTCGTTTTGAAGTGTTGGAGGTGAATTGATTTTGGAAACCAAGGATTAACCTCGTTATGTGATTGTGAATTCTTATTCAGATTTCTGACGTTGAAGGACCTTTGAATGGAAGGAGCATCGGATTTGGAAATTGACACTTTCGAGCATCGTTATCCGAGTAAGAGGATAGCACATGATAACTTTGGTTGTGTCTGTTGTGTGTTTGTTTTGGATCTTGATGATGTGCGTCACATGCATTTTGTTAGTCTATGGTACATTTGGACATACTTGTGATTGTGTTCTGAGGCATGTGATATTTGTGAAATAGCCAGCTAGAGTGCTAGCTCGGGGCTGATTTGTTTCGTCTGATGGATATATTCTGGACCGTTGGGTCATTTATCTGATAAGATATGTGTTTTTGTGAGAGAAATGAATAGGCTTTCCCACACTTACCGGGGATGTTAGTCTATGAGCTCATAGTTTTGGGGATATCACTAGTGCACATTTGTAAGCTTTGGCCAGAGATTTGTTATTTGTACACTAGTTTCTGTTATTTGTGAACAGAGATTTGTTTGGCCATTTGGATATCCCTAGCAGTCAGAGGAAGTGGAATACAAAACCTATTCATTGCTCTGTGTGTGTGTGTGTGTGTTGATCTTTGTGTTTGATATTATGTATAGCATTTGGTTATCGTACATTTTGATTTGAGTGAAGTCGAGCATGATTAAGTTCTGTTACATGCATATATCAGCCATAACTAATATATTATGTTCTATTTCCTTGCTAAGTGTTTTCGGACACTTACCCCTTACAAATCTATTTCAGGTTCCCAAAGACCTTAGTTCATTGAGTTTTCAGAGTTCGTGGCTCAGGCCCCACTTCTTTGTTCGAGGGCTACTTTTGAGGTCTCTGGATCATGTTTTGATCTTCTTCTGTATAGTAGCTCCGTAGTAGTAGAACTTTTGGGAGATGTTTGTGGATTTTGGTTTGTAAATTAATTCTGTTTAATTTTGTATGTTGATAAGACATGTAAGATGATTCTGTTTGTAAATTTGTCTTCCGCTTTGTTTGATTTGTTATGAGATCATTTTGAATGTTATGAGATGGATATGAGGCTTGCTAGGCCTACATTGGTGTTGTTGAAATGTCGCACAGTCTAGTGCTAGTCACCGACCTCAGTTTGGGTCATGATAGAGTTGGTATCAGAGCTAAACCTTGGTTGTCTTATATGATGTTTATTAGGAATACTACGGAGCATAGGATCTATCGTGTCTTGTCCTTTTTTGTCTAAGTCTATTTTTCGATCTTGTTAAAGTGTGACTTGCTCTTATAGGGAAGTTATGCCTCAGAGACGTAAGAGTACCGATGATCTTGTTAGGGAGCAAGGTGAAGGCTCCGAGCAGCCTAGAGAAGAGGCTACACCAGTTGAGTATACCACTGCTACTACAGCTGCTACTACTACGACTACCATGCCGACTGAGATAAGTCAACCAGTGGCTAGTACTCCTTTTGGGCATAGAGAGCAGAGTGGTGATGCAGTTGATAGGGTGATGGTGGCGATGGAGAAGTTTATTACTACGCAGCAGAGTCAGGTAGATAAGAAGGCTGCTATGACACCTAGAGATGATTCCTTGGCAGAGTTTTTAAGGTTGGAGCCACCTACATTTTCAGGAATACGTGATGATCCTCAGATGTTTATTGATGAGATGGAAAAGAGGTGGAAGATTCTGAATTGTGACAGCAAGAGGATCGTGAAACTTGTTGCTTTCAAGTTGATAGATGAGGCGGGAGTGTGGTTCCAGACTGTGGAATCAACTGGATGGACTTGGAAGGAGTTCAGCGACTCTTTATTAGATCGTTTCTTACCTGAGAGCCAAAGAGATGCTCATGCTTTTAAGTTTGAGAGGTTGGTGAAGACTCCAGAGATGACTGTTACAGGGTATGATCAGAAGTTCTGATCTGCTATGCCAAGCATCTAGTCCCAACGGAGGAGAAGAAAGTGAAGAGGTTCATTCGAGGGCTGGATGATGCAATGTTCAAGGTGATGTACCTATGTGGATTCTAGTCCTATTCAGTAGCAGTAGATTGTGCAAGGACCTTGGAGATGTGAGATAACGAACGGATTGCAAGGCAGAAGCAAGCGAAGGTTCAGCGGTTTGATAGGCCACCATAATTTAGTTCCAACTAGAGTTTCAGACAGCTGCAGTAGCAAAGGCCGAGTTTTCAGCCTAACTTTCTGAGGGGTGGAGGTTTTTATGGAGGATCATAGAGAGGTAGTGGTCCTCGTGGTTCACAGGGTGGCTGTGGCCAATCTGGTGGTCAAGGTCACTTTGGTGGTTTGTGTGCTAGATGTGGGAGGCAGCACTCTGGGAGACCATGTTATAGACAAACAGGAGCTTGTTTTGGGTGTGGCAAGTTAGGACATCAGATTAAAGACTGTCACGTGGCTAAGGCGAGACAGCAGGCACAACTTATGAGCTTATCTGTTCAACCTTGAGAGCAAGATCAGAGTCTATATAGTTAGAGCTATCAGGGGGAGAACCCGAGTTTGAGAGGAAAGGAGCCGATGGAACATAATAGTAGGGGTCCGACTCGAGTATATGCTTTGACGAAGAAAGATGCTACAACATCTAACACAGTGGTCTCAGGTATACTTCTTATAGGATTGTCACACGCTCGAGTCTTATTTGATTCGGGGTCGACACATTCATTCTTGTCACCCCAATTTGCTGAGTTTTCTGCTAGTCCACTAGTGTCATTAGGGGAGCCTTTAGAGGTGTGTACCCCTTCTGGTCATATCATTCATGTGCATTTAGTTCATAAAGCATGTGTGATTGTCATAGATGGCCATGAGTTATTGGCTGATCTACATATTGTAGACATGGATAATTTTGACGTTATTTTGGGGATGGACTGGCTATCATTGTATCATGCTATGGTTGATTATTTCAAGAAGATTGTGAGGTTCAGGCCTGAGGGTTAACCAAAATTTATATTTCAGGGTGATGGGATGGTTCCACCGAGGCTTATTTCATGTTTGAAAGTTTCGAGATTATTGAGAAGAGGTTGTGAAAGTTATTTGGTAGTGGTTAAAGAAGTGAATGCAGATTCTGATCAGATTATAGTTGAGAACATTCCCGTTGTGAAAGAGTTTCCAGATGTCTTTCCAGATAAATTACCAGGTTTACCACCTGAGAGGGAAATAGAATTTTATATTGAGTTGATGCCAGGGACACAACTAATTTCGATACCGCCATATCGAATGGCGCCTGCTGATTTAAAGAGTTGAAGGTTCAGTTGCAGGAATTATTGGATAAAGGATACATAAGACCTAGTGTTTCTCTGTGGGGTGCTCCAGTGTTATTTGTTCGGAAGAAGGATGGCAGTCTGAGGTTATGTATTGATTATCGCAAGCTTAATAAGGTGACAATTCGTAACTAGTATCCTCTTCCACGCATTGATGATCTGTTTGATCAATTGAGAGATGCTAAGTAGTTTTCAAAGATTGACTTAAGGTCAGGGTACCATTAGTTGAGAATCCGAAAGGAAAATGTAAGTAAGACAGCCTTTAGAACTAGATATGGTCATTATGAGTTCTTAGTCATGCCATTCAGTCTCACTAATGTGCCAGCATACTTTATGGGTCTAATGAATTGGGTGTTCAAGCCAATCCTGGATCAGTTTATAGTTGTGTTTATTGATGACATATTGATCTACTCACAGACCAAGGAAGAACATGAAAAATATTTGTGGTTGGTTTTGAAGACTTTGCTTGATAATCAGTTATATGCTAAGTTGTCGAAGTGTGAATTTTGGTTACAGAGTGTGGCATTCCTAGGACATGTGGTGTCCAAGGATGGAGTGTCAGTTGATCCAACGAAAGTAGAAGCTGTGGTGAATTGGCCAAGACCTACTAATGTTACAGAAATACGCAGTTTTCTTGGGTTGGCTGGTTATTATAGAAGGTTTGTGAAGGGGTTTTCTACTTTGTCTGCTCCACTCACTCGACTAACTCAGAAGAATGTAAAGTATGTGTAGGGAGAAGATTGTGAGAAGAGTTTTCAAGAATTGAAACATTTATTGACCAATGCTCCAGTGTTGGCGTTACCATCAGCATCGGGTAGTTTTTCTATATATTGTAATGCTTCCAGAGTTGGATTAGGTTGTGTTTTATTGCAAGGCAAGAATGTGATAGCGTATGCATCTAGACAGTTGAAGAAACATGAACATAACTATCCAGTACATGATCTAGAGATGGCAGCAGTTGTGTTTGCGCTTAAAATTTGGAGGCATTATCTCTACGGTGAGAAATTTGAAGTGTTCACAGATCATAAGAGCTTGAAGTATATTTTTGAGCAGAGGGACTTGAATATGAGGCAGAGGAGATGGATGGAGCTTCTGAAAGACTATGACTGCACCATCAGTTATTATCCTGGCAAAGCGAATGTGGTTGCAGATGCTTTGAGTCGAAAGTCAGCAGGTAGTTTGGCACATATGTCAGTAATGCGAAGGCCTCTGATTTCAAGCCTACATGAGTTGATTGACCAAGGATTAGAGTTGACTACAACGTTAGAAGGAAAGGAACTGGTGATATTGGCTGAGCTCTATTTACAACCAATAATACGTGGTCGAATTATGGAACTACAATGAGAAGACCCTGAGATAAGGGAGATGATTGGAAAAGTTGAGAATGGTGAATGGTCGAAGTTTAGTATTAGCGCCAATGGTGTTTTGCACTATGGTACTCGACTGGTTGTGTCGGATGTAGAAGATGTGAGGAGGGACATTATGAGTCAAGCACACAAGGCCATTTATAGTATGCACCCAGGTTCGACCAAGATGTACAACGACATGAAGAAATGTTACTGGTGGAATGGTATGAAAAAGGATATTGGTGAATTCATTGCGAAGTGTTTGACTTGTCAACAAGTAAAGGTCAAACACCAAAGACCTTCCAGTTTGTTACAGCCATTGAGTATTCTAGAATGGAAGTGGGAGCAGATCACCATGGATTTGTTAGTAGGTCTTCCAACTTCACCGAAGGGGTTCGACTCTATTTGGGTGATAGTGGAAAGATTGACAAAGTTTGCACACTTTTTGCCTATCAAGAGTACTTATGATGTAGCGACGTTTGCCCAACTATTTATTAATCAGATTGTACGACTACATGGAGTTCCGATTTCGATAGTTTCAGATCGGGGAATGCATTTTACATCTCGCTTTTGGAAGAAGTTCCAAGACTCCATGGACACTCGGCTAGATTTGAGCACAGCTTTTCATCCTGAGTCAGATGGGTAGTCAGAACGGACAATCCAAGTATTGGAAGATATGATGCAAACTTGTGTGATGGATTTTGGTGGAAGCTGGGAGCTTTATTTGCCTTTGATAGAGTTTGCTTTCAATAACAGCTATCAGTCAAGCATTTAGATGGCACCTTATGAAGCTTTGTATGGTAGAAAGTGCAGGTCTCCAGTTTGTTGGGATGATATTAGTGAGAAGCAACAGTTAGATCTTGAATTCATGCAAGAGACCATTGACAAGGTAAAAGTAATTCGAGAACACCTACGGGTAGCTCAAAGCAGACAAAAGTCTTATTCAGATAAGAGAAGAAAGGACATTGAGTTTGAAGTAGGCTCTAGTGTTTTTCTCAAGGTATCACCGATGAAAGGGATCATGAGATTCGGGAAGAAAGGAAAATTGAGTCTGAGATATGTGGGACCATTTGAGATTCTAGAAAAGGTTGGTCGAGTGGCTTATCGGTTGGCACTACCACCTACATTCTCAAGTATACATCCAGTTTTTCATGTTTCAATGCTCCGGAAGTATCTACACGATCCCTCACATATGCTAGATCAGCCGAATATGGATTTTCAAGACGATCTCACCTACGAGGAGCGACCTCTACAGATAGTAGACAGACAAGTGAGAAGTCTTAGAACAAAGGACCTTCCGTTTGTGAAAGTGGAATGGCAACACCACTCTCCTGTAGAAGCTACTTGGGAATTAGAGTAGATATGCAGGAGAAGTATCTGCATCTGTTTGAGTGACACGGTATGTACTTCATACCTTTACTAAATTCGAGGATGAATTTTCATAAGGGGGAAGAATTGTGATAACCTCGGGACTTGGTCGGTCGTTTTTGTGTTGAGCTATCTACTTGAGAGATGGGCTATGGAAGTACATTTAGATGTCATTTAATCTCCTTAACGAGTTGGTTCAAGTTTGAAAAAGTTTCTGCAACGAAATTCCGAGTTTCGTAAATGTAGTGGTCATTTCTCAGGCAGAATGACTTTTGCTCACTTAAACAACCATAACTTCTTCATTTTTGCTCTAAAAGACACAAGTGAGTACAACTTGAAAACTAGAAACATAGACCTACAACTTGGTTACATACAAGTTTGGTCAGAAATAAAAAGAAGTAGGTGAAAAATGAACTCAAAGTTGCTGCCCTGTGATTGGACCAAAGAATTACCATAACCAATCACATGTGTTTATTTAAGTAAAAGGGTAAAAGAGGTGAGGAAGGGCTGGAACTGACTCACCTACTTACCTCTTGCACTCAGGAAGGGTATAGAAGAGGTGGGAAGCTTAGTTGGTCAGCCACAAAACGAAACAGAGAAAAAGCATAAAGGGTTGAGGAAAGAGGAACAAGCAGGCAAGTCAAAAAGTATTGGCTTGGTAAGTGAATTTGTCTTCCGATTCAGACTTTCTGATTGTCAAGAAACTTGTAGAGCATAAAGATATATTTTTAGTGCTGAAAACCGTTTGTGAATTGGATCAAGGAATCAATGGGAAATCCATTTTGAACATCTTGGTCGTCGCTGAAGTAGTCAGTAGAGCAACGTGAAGAAGATCGACCTGATAAGTGGACTTAACCTACAAAATGGACTTGGTAGTTGTGAAGCCGATTGTAGTACACTTCATGAGCTTTCTGAATATGTATCATATGATAGATTTAGTTGAGGGAAACGTCTTGTGCATGCTTTTGAAGTTCAGAAAGTCTGGCTGAGTTCACAGCTGAGCAAGTTTGAGAGTTGAGATTGATAAGTTGATTCTTTTTGATTTTGAGGTTAATTGTTGGTTCTGAGATGTTGAGTATATACAGAGGAGTTATGTTGAAGTGAGATTTGGGCTTGGTTTG
>SOPF01028761.1:3013-47228 GCA_012979155.1 Hypericum perforatum
TGCTACATTAGGCCTTTTGGGGGCCCATTAGGCCTTCTGGAGACCGAATGATGAATTATGTTCCTCGCAAGTTGATTTTTTTTTTTAAAAACAATTTTGTGGGAAACTAACTAAAACCTTACCTACCAATGTAGTATTTGTTCTTATTCTATTTATCATCACGTTATTTTTTTTAAAGAATTCATGTAAAGTTTTTTTTAGGGGTTAAATTCATGTAAAGTTTGGAAGCTTATTTTTTTTTACGTTCTCTCCATGTGGACTTACCCAACTGTTAAACATTTTTTTATTCTCTCCATACTGTGATTTAAATTCGCTTCGTTACCCATGATAATATAAATCAAAACTAACACACAGAATTTTTTATTTTTTTTTGCAGTCGACAACATTAATATCGTTCAGTGTGTTGATGAGGAGTCCGACAGATCATGCATGCAATAATCGGCCATTGTTAGACTTTGACTCGGATTGCTTGATGAATTGAATGCTGATATGACAAACCCTGTCAGCTATGTTTGGTCCCAACATGTTGCCCAAATTGCAATTTAAAGCTTACGAAATTCTATGCAAGTAAAAACAAAAGATTTGTTTATGATTTTAATTTAGTCAATACATTTTGAATTTGATCTTTTAAAATAAGACAAAATAAAATACTATTTGAAGGAGGTTTATCATCTTTCAAAAAATCATTAGACTCAAATTTGCATATTAGCACAATAATATTATCGTACCATGAGATTTAAACAAAAAAAATGTTGCATTGTTATATAGTGTTATCGGGGTCTACAACCTGAAAATTTAATTGGCATATTAATGTGGACAGCGAGACATTTCAGAGCGTTGGTCAAGCATAAATGTTTCCATGCTTCAAAGTTATCCTCCCAAATTCATTAATGGGCCTTGATTTATTGTACGTCCATCGTCAGATAGTATTGTCCATGTAACAACCAACGAAAATTTGAGATTCAGCTACCCATAGAGGTAGGTATAAATTATCACTATTATATTATAGTCAATTTCAAATTTTTATCAGTATAAATATGTGAATAAGTGAATGTAACACCTTTCTCGAAACTTATGTTTGTGAATTGTGATTAAGTAGCCAATAATCAGAAAACATGTTTAAGCCACGAATATCTGCAATATACACTAAATTAGTCGATAATATCCTTAATCCGCCTTGCAATTATTTTAGCTTCACATATGCAACATCTTAGTCGGTGTGTTTTGCAAGAAAGTTCGTTTTATGATAGAAAATATTTTTCCACGATGAGAAAATATGGTAAAAAAACAACTTTATGTAACAAATTAAAAAAAAAACATATTTCCGATGAAAGTTATTTTCCTCCCGAAGACAGCTGCCCACCAAACGAACCACCCAGTAAGCGAAACCACCAAATGGTCATTACGAAAAATTAACTTTAATTATTGCTTTACACTTTTGAATTTGATATATGAATTCTAATATTATATTAGAATTAGTTAATTGCATAGCATAAAATTACTCGCACGGTCTCCATGTTGACTAATTCAATGTCAGTTCAACCGATGAAGCATCTACCTGGTTTTAAAAACAAATAGAAATCGAAAATGATTGTAATAGCAACAACTAATAACATCGCCATACGAATTAGAGCCAATCAAATCTTTGTTGTAAGATTATTTTCAAATAAAAAAGCGATGTATTTATAGGGAAAAAGAGAGGTTACACGCTAAAGGATATTACTTATTATCTTTACTTGTGCGCAGTACTAGGTAATAATAGAATTTCCCACGAAAATATAAATCCATAATTACCAAATCAAATGTAGCAAATCACATTAATCACTTTGAACCAGATCAACACCTAGGCACCAACATCGCTTTAAGCGGATCCTTCATGACCACAGTAAAAGCAAAGCACTCGGTCGGGTCGGGTGGGTGATCGGGTACGGGCACCCACTTAAACCTCTGGACCATCCAAGCCATCATCATATTAACATGCAATAGCCCTAGGGACAGCCCCGGGCAGGTCCTCCTCCCTGCCCCAAACGGCAGCATCTTGACCGAACCCTTGGTCCCCGTCAAATCGACCCCGAACCCGTCTCCCCCTTCGAGGAACCGCTCGGGTTTGAACCGGTCTGGTTCAGCCCACAGCTCGGGGTCTTCGGTCATCCACTCGATATAAAACTCGACGTACGCATTAGCCGGAACCATGTAACCGCCGATCTCGGTTTCCTCTGTAGTTGCATGGGAAAGCACCATGTGTGCAGGGGAATGCAGCCTAAGGGACTCCTTTACGACGGCGTTTAGGTACTCCATTTTCTCCACGTGGTCTTCGTGGATCGGTCCATGTTTTCCTACGTGGGAGACGATCTCCTCGTAGAGCTTCTCTTGGATGTCTTGGTTGACCACGAGCTCGTAGAACACCCACTGGAGGACGGTTGTGGTTGTGTCGATCCCCGCGACGAAGAGCTCCGTGCACACGGTGAGGAGCTCTTCCTCGCATAAAAGGCCCCTCCCCGGGGTATCGAGGTTGAAGAGGGAGTCCACGTAGGCTGCACCCACCGGACTCACCATCTCTGGCGTGACGGAGGCTGGTCGGTCTCCATTTTGTGATATGGATGGCTCCTCCTCTTTGTTGCCAGTGGCTGAAAGGTGTATGATAAAGAAAGTTTATGAAAAAACTTAATTACAATTTTCCATACTTATAGCCATTTTTAAGACTTTTTTTTTTGCGAATTACAGATAATTATTTGTATTTTTCATATCAAGAAAACCAACTATTTACTTTGTCCGTCCACTATCAGTTTTAATCACACGGAAGAGATGTCCACATGAATATAATGTTTCCACTTCCACTTTTTCTATTGTTCTGATAAAAGGAAAAGGGTCATTAATTAACTTAGTAACTGTCCAAAAACCAACAGATGTGATGATTATCTTCTGAAAGTTATTATCATATTAGGACAAGTGTACGTTGTAGGAATGTAAGAAATTGATTTATATGTTCACTCCTCGATCCTCACGATGAAGGCGGATACCCAAACATCCAAAATACGTAACTGAACTTCCACTTCAAAAAAAAAAAAAAGATAACATAAAAATAATTAATATTTCAGTATCCTACACAGAGAACTATTAAATCATTCAATAAACAGAGTTTTGAGTTTTTCCTATTTTATAACTATGTTTCCCCATCACATAATTTGTGCAACCATGCATGCAGTTTTTTAAAATCCATGTTTAAGATTAATCTAATAACATTTTTCGGATAAAAGTAAATTTCTTTACCTTTTTCGACAAATGCCCTTCGACTTCTAATGAGGGGAAGCAAGCACTCCCTTTGTCGTTTCCTCAAGAGCTTGGCTTTTCTCACCTGGCTCCTAAACAACGGAGTCAAAACCGGCAGGAAATCCGGGAACTGTGGAGTGGTTATGAGCATCACTTCCTTGATCACGTCGTCTATGTCGTTGATCCACTCGTCCGAGATCTTCGCCCCGAAGCATATACAGACGAGGATCTTACCGACTGTCCGGCGACATGTCATTGCCACGTCAACGTGTTGCTTGCCCGAACAGGCCTTCTCGAGGGCCTGCATGTGGTGACCTAACGCCCACTCTCTTATCCAGCTGCACTGCTTGATCCTGACCGGGCTGATGAGTTCGGTGACGAAGTTCCGGCGGAGGGTCCGCCAGAAGGGACCGTACTCGGCGGAGTTGACGGCGCATTTCCCGACGCTGAAGATCAGGCGGATGGGGGAGTCCGGCGGGCGGTTGGCGAAGGTGGCACCGCGTTGCACCAGGGCCTCGTGGATCAGCTCCGGGCTCGTGATTATGACCAAAGTACGTTGCCCCATTTGCATGGTGAAGATGGGGCCGTACTTCTTTCGGAGTTCACCAACCACGAAGACGAAATGGCGGCCCCGCCGGCCCTCGAGGATGACCTGGATGAGGTTTCCGACCAGCGGCCACCCGGGTGGGCCCGGTGGGAGCCCTCTCTTGGGCTTGGTGGAGGGTGGGGAAAGGTTTTTCCACCACATGAACAGGAAGAGGAGTGAAATGGCTATTATCACGAAGTCTATTAGGAGCTCCATGGATTTCCTGGGGGATTAAGCTTAGTTCTATTTTTGTCTTTCGTTAGGGTTTGTGGTGGTTGTGTTTATAGTGTGGGCGAGGAGAAGACAAGGGTCGATGTTTTGTTTTTATAGATAGAAAAGGGAAAAGTTTGGGTTCAGGCAAGCAATTAATATTTGTGAAAAAGGCTCGGTACTGGCCATCTCCTACCGGCCGTACTTATTACGAGGGAACTCCTTAGAACATAACTTTAAAAAAAAAATCGATGTATCTATGCGTTCGTTCTAGATAAACGAGATTAACCAGAGATCAATAAATACTTGCATCAATTAATGATAAAATTATTTTAGTTTAACGAAATTTCAAGGTTGAATCGTTGAGAACGCAATAATATTAAATATTTGTTAAGAATTTTATTACTTTTCAAATGTCATATCTTATTCGAAATTTTATTTATTAGTTTAATAGATTGAATATCAAATGGTTCTAAAAAAATAACAAGAGTCGAGAGTGTGTGAAATTAATAAGTTAGATCAACTAGAGTCGATAGTGTTTGAAATGAAGATGCGATATGATAAGATACAAAAGGTTGTACCATCTTTTATAGTTTGATCATGCTCAAAATTATATTTACCAAGGTGAATAAAGCTCAATGGGTAATAATGATAAAAAGGACTCCCGAAAACTTAATATGATGGTATATAGGTAGCTGGGAAACCTTTAGTGGATTAAACTTCCCAAGATTCACGTTAATTTATTAGGGATGGGATGGGATCATACCCATTTATTGTCCTTTATTAAAAAAAAAAAATTGGCCACGGGATGGATGTGAACGGAAGGTTGGAAAAGGTAAGAAGTAGGACAAACATTTAATATTTTGTATTGAGAAATTTGGGCTAAATAATAGATTGGAGGACTTAGGACAATTGCGAAAATTAGTAGATTGTGCACTCCCTTGGCTATAAAATGGTGGTTGTTAATTATCCAAGAGTAGAAAACTTCTAAGTAGAGTTTAGGGAGAAATAATTAGAGAATTGCTATTGCGTAAAAAATGTCAACTAAATACCAAAATCAGTTAACTCTGGATAACAAGTGGTGAGAATGTTTTCACGCTATATTTTCTCTTTTTATTAGTAGATATTTTGATCCCGCTAAAGTTTATTTACTGCGTCCACAACACGTGTCAAATTTCTCAACAATTAGGTATGGCCTGAAAGCTTTTGAGTAACTGCCTCAAACAATGAGTCAGCAGTAAAGATCATTAATGATGGCTAGCTGGTCGATTGGCCTTAGTTATTGAAATTCAAGGTACATGTGTAAGCGAAAATTTAAGATCTAGTATTTGAATTGCTGGAAATTCAGTAGAGATGTCGTAATGAAAAGAATGTTTCTTAGTCTGAATAACTTAATTATTATTTTTACATAAATAATGAAATAACGATAAAGTTCCACCGTTATATCCGGGTTAGATTTTTTATACAATTACGCAACTAAAATATGTACATGCATGCAGATTCCATCAGTAGAACAGTAAATACATACGTCTGCCTTAATTGAAATGGAAAAAAGTCAACATTTTTTTTGTCTCCAGACTCAAACCACCAGATATTTCTAAATACTTTGGATCAAGTAATAAACATTTGAATCAAATATAATATTTGAATCCAACAAAACTATATAAAAAATATAAATATATCTTTGTCCATTTTTCACAATGATATATTGAAATTCGATATTACGAAAGACTTCTTGTTAACCACTCCATCTGAACGTTAAAGTTTTAGAGATATCAAACCATAAAGTATTATTGCTGTCACGTTAATTAGGATGATTATTGCTGGCTCACACGATATGCCGGAGGTACAAAAGTTCCCATTGTGGTCCCTGTTGCCATTTATGTTTATTCGTTCTACTAATTCCAAATGCCGCAGCGAACCACAGTTTACAATTAAAGGGAATATGTTAATGAAAGTGGGTTTAGTTTATGCTTTAGTTCAGTTTAATTACATTACTTATTTAGGGAATAAACTAATTCCAGTAACCTACTCAAATCTCAGTCGGATTACTTATTAAGGGATTACAGAACAATTTGCAAGGTCGTAATTTAAGGGAAGGTAAACCAACTAGACTTCTATCAAAACTCAAATCAAGAAGTCAGGAGTTCGATTTTTCCAAACACATCAACTTTAAATATATGTTATGAATATTTTGTCATTATTTTATTGTCTTGTACGACTGCAATCTAAATATCAAACGCCAAAAATTATATATTGGAATTTCTGTGGTTTAGTATGTTTCAGGCATGGGCAGATGACATGTGTAACATTTATGAGAATTCAGGAGAACATAATGCATGCACATGAGAGAGAAGTAAGGGAAAGCTACAACTGCATATCTGTGGGCTCGAGAGATCAGGTAGGAAAATTAGACAAATCTGGGAACATATGAATCTTTTCTAAATTGAAGATCTGGTTTGCATTTACCTTAAATTTAGCCTACATTCACAAACGTGTCGTCCTCTTAGAAGGAAACTTCACCCATAAAAGGAAAGAATTTGCCTAATTCGTAATGGGCTCATGGGGTTTAAGCCGTTTAACGGTGAAAAAAATATTAAATATTTATACCGATGAAATCTCTAATGATGCACGTCAGAAACTATTTAGAAAATTCTTTCAATAATATAAGATTTGAACCAATATTTTTTTAAACTGAATCTGATTTTTTTATCACTTGAACTAAATTTCATTACTAAATAAAGTAATTAATGGTTGAATCAATTAGGTCTATATGTCTTAAGTTTTTTTTTACCATTCCTTATAACCAAAGACCCCAAGATATAGCAGCATAGATTACAAATCACATCTTCTTTTATCATGTCACCCTTATCAAGCTCCATTCAATTGCCTAATGAAGACGCCATATTTGGTCCCTGGCACCACCGAATGTTTTATTTTGTTTGTAAAAATAGACCAAATGCTTAGATGGAGAAGTACGGCAATAACAAAAAAACAACAATCGACGAACAAAGTGCCAAACGCACAGACATGATACATGATAAATAGACCATGATTTTTTTTTAGATCCTATTCTAAATCCTATTCTATTACATCAGAAATACTTATGCTAGGAGTCGAACCCTGGACTTTACCCCACCCCGCTTCACCCGAATGCCACTGAACCAAATAGTCACTCGACATAAATAGACCATGATTAAGTTCAAAACATGGGGAGCAACAAGTTCTCATTTACTCGTTAGGATCTAATGTCCGCATACGTACATTTTTTTGGCAGATAAGCATCAGATATTCATCTCCTTCCTGGTGATGCAGTGAAGCATAAATGTACTACTGAAAAGCATTAAATATTTTCATTTTTGTCGCTGCAGGAAAAAAAGCCATTATTTACTGTATTTGCAGAGGCACATGTGGTGTTGTACATTTACTTTTTTCCTATCTACTACATGGGATTGTCATATATTAAAGGGAAAAGAATCTTTAAGTATCTTGTAGTTTGCAAAAAAATCATTTTAGTACCCTGTGGTAAAGAATCCTTAATTCGAGTCATACCTCACCAATTTTCCATCACTTTGGTCCTAAAATTATGATATTGCCCCTCCCTGAATCAGAACCTAACCAAACCCAATTCAATCGGACCAGACCTCTATTCAATTTAATCCAATGGGGCGTAGAAAATAAAATATGACTCGAATTGAGCTGAAATTTTACAAGAAGAATTCTAAAAATAAGTAGGACATACTGAAAAATTTTCAAAAATTTTAGAGGCCCGAAAGTATTTTTTTTTTCAAAGTGCTGAAACTTCGTAAAATCATATAAAATAGAAAATACATCCAATTAAGTTGAAACTTGTCCCATTGGGAAGAATCCTAAAAATATATATGATTTAAGAAATACATTTTAGGAATTTTAGAGGCACAAAAGTATTTCTTTTATTTTTCGAAGTGCTAAAACTTCGTAAAATTGTATAAAATAGAAAATACATCCAATTGAGTTGAAACTTTTCCCATGAAACCTTAAGAACCTCCAATAAATGTAGGAACTAAAATGCATCCCTAGGACAAGTTTCAACTTAATTGGATGTATTTTCTATTTTATGTGATTTTACGAAATTTTAGTGTTTTGAAAAATAAAAAAAATACTTCCAGGCCTCTAAAATTCTTGAAATTTTTTTTTGTAATTTGTGTGTATGTTTAGGATGCTTCTTGTAAAATTTCAGCTCAATCCGAGTCATATTTTATTTTTTACGCCCCATTGGGTTAAATTGAATATAGGTCCGGTCCGGTTGAATTGGGTTTGGTTAGGTTCTGATTTAGGGAGGGGCAGTATCGTAATTTGGGACCAAAGTGATGGATAATTGGTGAGGTATTACTTGAATTAAGGGTTCTTTACCACATGGTACTAAAATGATTTTTTTGCAAACCACAGGGTACTTAAAGATTTTTTTCCCTATATTAAATGATGACCATTCATTTTTCCTCATCGCATAAAATTATAATTATCACAATAAATCGATTTAAGTTGGCCATAAATATCAATATAAAATCAAAAGCTTCTCATTATTGTTCTAAATATGTGATTCCACTAATCGACCACGATTCATTGACCATTTTTATGTTAAAACCTGGAGAATAATTGCACGGGTTGATCAATATCAAACTCACCCAATTTTTTTTTAATGTCATCCAATTTTTTAGATAAACATCAACGAAATTATAATTATGGTACTTTATTAATTCTACAATAAATTTGGAGGAATTTTTTAGTTATTGGCATTTTAATAATAATTATAAATAATATAATTATAGATTTTAAATTCACAATTCTCACACGGTATCAAGCGCGCGTTGTACACTTGTACTTGGGTTATGTATGGGCCATTTGGTGGGAAGTGCGAACTACTAGGTTGGGCTTCTGTTTCTGTTTTAATAGGCCTAACTTCCGGAGCTGCTTGATGATACTAAGGCCCATAGAGACATCCGAGAAGTTTAACCTGGTAGTACTTCAACCTCCTCTGCCGATGAATAATTCAAATCCCACGTCGCTATTTGTAATTTGACTTACAAATAAAATCATTAACTTATTTTTTGGGTCAGATATAAGACTTTATGTATAGTAACATTGAGCGTGAACTATGACAATTGTTGTCAGATAACCCTTGTTTGACAACCCCAAATGTAATGTTAAGTCCATGCAAAAGTGACTCCAAATAATTTTGTTTGACGACGTGTGGTAGGAATACTACAGTGAAGTTGTATTGTTGGGCTTACGTTATAAGTGCAAAATTCAATCTGTCGCTATCTTAATTTTTTTTTAAATCTCCATATTTAGTTCAAATGCCTAAAATTTTTTTTGGTTGATATAAAAATTTTAACGTGATCACGTATCATTTTTGTGTTTTCACAATCCCATTTTTTTCAAGTCAAAGATAATAGGGAAAAGTAAAAAAAATTACCCTGTGGTTTCACCGATTCTCACTTAGGTACCTTGTGCTTTTTGGACAGTAGAACCAGTCCAACTTATTCTAATTTTAATCACCGACCGGTCCCGAGCTCCGGTCCAAAGTTTTTTTGACAAATGATGCCGTTTTATAGCTGACGTGCATTGCCACATGGTTTAGACGATGATTACTCATTGCTGACATGGCATTGACAAATTACCAAAGACTCCCTTTTGATTTACAATTTTTTTAAATGAAAAAACACATATCCCCCTCCTTGAAGCTCCTCCGTGACGACCTGGCCAAGCTGAAGGTCTCCTTCCAACACAACCCCTCGCTCCATCCGGACAGGTGTCCGATCCACAGGTCTCCCTCGTCACGAAGCTCCTATCTCTACACTACCGCCTCCACCACCGCATCCCTCTCCTAACCGCCTCCCTCCCCTCGGCCTCAACCTCCACCTCTCAACCTCCCACAACATCCAGGCCAGACAAGGCTCGCTCGGCATCGTCGCCAACCTTTCCGATCCCGGTTACTCCCTCGAGCTCTCCTCCCCTCTCCCTCCCGTTTCTCTGGTCGATAACAGCCCAGAGCCAGCCTCAAGTTCCTGGTGGGCGAGATCGCATTGGAGGAGAAGGAGGAGTACGAGAAGGAGGAGGAAGTTGCCAAGTCGGCCAGGTTGTCCCTCGGCGACACCCTCAGAACCCTCGCCCTTGATGGCCTCTTCACTGCCTCCGCCATACAAGTTACCGGCGACGACCTACCCTTTCATCGGCGGCACAACATCTCACGGGATCAGACCTTAATTCGGCCAAGTGAAATTAGGGTAGAGTTATGTAATTGATCAGAATTGGGGGTGAAATTAGGGTTTTTGGGAAGAAAAAAAAACTTGGCCGATTAAAGAGACAGAGAGAGAGGAGGGGAGAGAGAGGGAGATAAAGAGAGGGGAGGAAGTTTATAAAAAAGACTAAAATATTTGATATTAAAATGGACATTCGACATAATGCCACGTTAGCACCACGTTGGAAACGGAACGACGTCGTTTTGAAAAAAAAATTGTGAACCGGGTCGATGGACTTCCAATTGATTAAAATTTTCATAACTTGGACCTGTTCTATGTTCCAAAAAGTACAAGGTACCCAAGTGAGAATCGGTGAAACCACATGGTACTTTTTTGTACTTTTCCCAAGATAATATTATTTATGACTTAACGAATCTCGTTTAATATGATGTGTTGAAAATCATGAATCCAACATCGCTTAATGAGAAAGTGATAATCACGTTTATAATTGTTAAAAATTACTCATCCATTAAGGTATTAAAATGAATAAAGAGAATATAATATTTTAAAATTAAAAGTTAATTCCGTACTATCGTGAATCTCTCTGAAAATAACAATGCTATAGCTACCTCTGCTAAATAGAACTCGTCAATCTAGGTAAACAGCCATTCAATGAGCCAAGCTACCACGATCCACTTGTCTTAATTATGTACCGAGTTGAGTCATGAACAGTTAAACATTTAATTCTCTCTGGTTCGTTGAAAAAATAGAACGGCCCCGTCAAATTTAGAAGGCAAAAAGCACTTCTGTGCTTGCATAGTTTCCTAAAATAGGTTTATGATCATGCATCTTGCTCCATAGTAGGCAGTAAAATAAATAACCACTTGCTAGTTACTCGATTTATATTTTTACCAATTGTTATAATTAATAAAAAAAATTAAGTTTGAGTTATTCGAATTGAAGCGTGTGATGCTGGAAAATGAAAAAAAAAAGGAACGAATGAGTTACTCTAAAATAAAACTTTATTTTTTCCAAACAATGTCTTATATCGTTACAAAGGTTGCTATTTATAGCTGAAAGATAAAATGGACATTGGACTTTACATTAACTCTTATTCTATCTTAGAATTTTATGTACCCACTTCAAAAAAAAAATCTGACAACTTCTTTAGTAATTATAAATTATGAAGATTCATTAACATTCAAACATGACATCTTGCTTACAATAGTTTATGAAGACATGAACCTAAAATGTATCTGTAAAATGACCCAAAGAATTCAGACTCATATAATATAGACTTCTAGAATTCGAAATTTTAAATTTCTCCATCATTCCATTCACTTCGCTAAGTCAATTTCTAAGCCTTCTCCTTTACATGAATATATCACTTGAACTTCCCATACATAAATTTATCCCGGGTAACGAACCATCGTGTACCGCATCAACATTGTTAGTATTTTTCACTAGAGATTTAACATGTCTCAAAAAAAAAAAAAACTCTAAATTTGATTAGTTTGTACTATGATATCAACAGAAGAAAATTTAATTTTTTGCCCAATTCTTCAACCCCGTTTTTAATGCCAAGCAGTTGGTTGGCGAAAGGTCATTAATATTTTTACTTCGCTATTGAATTCTTACTTTATTCTAAGGCGTCCTCCCCTTCTATAAAATCCAACCTCTGCCCTACCTCCTCCTTGCACTAAAAAGTACTACTACACGTACAATATCACAACGTAAATATCTATATGGAGCTGATCGTTGACTTGCTAATACTCCTCATTGCACTAGCCTTCCTCCGCCACTGGTGGCACCGCTGGTCGGTCACCGGAGGGGGCCCGAAGAACCTCCCTCCGGGACCGCCTGGCTGGCCATTGGTGGGAAACTTGTTCCAAGTGGTCCTCCAACGCCGTCCATTCATCTTTATAATACGTGATTTACGTAAAAAATATGGCCCAATCTTCACCATGCAAATGGGTCAACGTACCATGGTCATAGTCACCAGCTCCGAGCTTATCCATGAAGCCCTAGTCAGGAGGGGCCCTACCTTCGCCAGCCGCC
This sequence comes from Hypericum perforatum, assembly GCA_012979155.1. Lineage (NCBI taxonomy): Eukaryota > Viridiplantae > Streptophyta > Magnoliopsida > Malpighiales > Hypericaceae > Hypericum > Hypericum perforatum. The sequence continues at coordinate 15,359 of SOPF01028761.1, forward strand.
CCTCGGACTCCCCAATCCGGCTGGTCTTCAGCGTCGGGAAGTGCGCGATCAACTCCGCCGTTTACGGCCCGCTCTGGCGAACCCTCCGGCGGAACTTTGTCACCGAACTCATCAACCCTCTCAGGATCAAGCAATGCGGTTGGATACGAGAGTGGGCACTAGAACACCACATGAAAAGGCTCAAAGTGGAAGCCCAAGAGAAAGGGTACGTGGAAGTGATGAGCAATTGTAGGCTCACTATTTGTAGTATCCTCATTTGTCTTTGCTTCGGTGCAAGAATATCCCAAGATAGGGTTAAGTTTATTGAGGAGTTGCTCAAGGAAGTTATGTTAATTTCGCTTCCAACCCTACCGGACTTCCTCCCCGTCTTTGCTCCGATATTCAGCCGGAAAATGAGGCAAGCCAAGGAGCTAAGGAAGAGGCAATTGGAGTGTCTAATCCCTCTTATAAAAAGCAGGAGGCTATTCTTGGACAAAGGCTATAAAGGTGACAATCCCGAGATATCAGAACAGGTTAGTCCCGTGGGAGCTGCGTATATAGACTCTTTGTTCGCCCTGAGCCCGGTCCATCGTGGTCCGTTAGGAGAAGAAGAGTACGTGACACTATGCTCGGAGGTGATCAGCGCCGGAACCGACACCAGCGCCACGACCCTTGAGTGGGCCCTACTCCACCTGGTCATGGACCAAGCCATCCAAGAGAAGCTGTACAAAGAGATTGTTGGCCACGTAGGGAAAGGGAGGCTGGTCAACGAGGAGGACGTTGACAAACTTCCCTACCTAGGCGCGGTGGTCAAAGAGACTCTCCGGCGACACCCGCCGAGCCATTTCATGCTGTCCCACGCCGTGACCGAGCCAACCGTGCTCGCAGGCTACAATATCCCGGCGGACGCCAGTGTCGAGTTCTACACCGCCTGGTTGACCGAGGACCCGGAAGCGTGGTCCGACCCGGACGAGTTTCGACCCGAGAGATTCGTTGCGGGCGGGGAGGGCGCCGAGGTGGATATTACGGGGACACGGGGGCTGAAGATGATGCCGTTCGGTGCTGGCCGGAGGATATGTCCGGCGTGGAGCCTCGGGATGTTGCATATCAACTTGATGTTAGCTAGGATGGTTCATGCTTTTAGGTGGTTGCCGGTTCCGGGTAGCCCACCCGACCCGGAAGAGACGTTTGCTTTTACCGTTGTAATGAAAAATCCGTTGAAGGCTGTGATCTTGCCTAGGTGATAAATTTGTTGGTTTCTTCCCAAATAACGATTATGACATCATTTGTATCTTTTCATATCAATTACTGATATGAATTTTAAGATTCGCAAGTTGGAATTATATTCTTGTTGTTATTTATTTAAATTTGTGCAATTATTTCGGCCCTACACTAAATAACCACTATACCTAGCCGAAATCTTTTGTACTTGCATGGTCCAATAACTTTCGCTTTCTCGAGATATTTTCGGGTCAAGTTCAAAACACCATAGTGGCTAATTCTTCACACTTTGTTATTTCCAACATAGGACACACCATATGATTCCAAATAATCTAGAAAGAGCACTCGAGACTACAAGCCATGATTAACTCTAAAAGACAATTGACATAGTGTTACAAAAAGTTGTAAGAATTTGACGATAATTTATGTTCAATCATTTACACGTTTAACTTTTGACGTAAGAATTTGCGAAGCCAATAACCAACTATTGTAACATCAAAAGAAACGAACCGAGAAGAGAAGAGGTAGCCAATTTCTGTAGCAAACCAATGGGTAAAACTGTACTTGTGGCTCAAGCACCAACAAGAGGTCATGGAAGGATGTAAATTCTTCGGGTTTGAAAATGATGTGTCGGATTGGATAATGGACAGTGAGCCCCTGTAATATCGGGAGGCACTATGTGTGGGGATGGGGAAGGAGAAGGAGTGGAAGGAAAGATATTATATCCTATTAAATTGCTTCGTGCTCGGAATTTATGAGTTTGCCTTAAAATCCTCACCAAACGGAACGGAGATAATTATTTCCCTCCTCCCCTTTCATAGTAAATGCAAGTGCTAGACGTCCGAATTTATTTGAAGTCAGTCGACCTGACCGACTCGTTGCATCAGATCTTCCGAATAGATCTTCAAAACCTCATTTTCGTATTTAAAAACCCCAAAGATTGAGATCTTTTAATAAGTATATACAACTTACATATATTTATTCTAGGCACACTACATCACTATGGAGTTGCCGGCATTCCGACTTGGGGCTGCCCGAGGCTTTTAAGTGAAAATAATTATAAATATATTCTCATTTATTGAACGAATTGGTTACCCAATCTCGGTCATAGTTTAGCTCTTCTCTTTTTTTTTTTTTGAATTAAATATTATTGCATACATATAGATCAACTAAGATGGTCAGAAAACAACAGGTTACACAATTCCAACGGCGGATGAGATGACTAATCAAGCAGACATAGACAATTTCTCGTGCAAGTGGTAACCTAATTAACAACCTCATTTGTCATCCTCGGAGAAAAAACCAAACTATAATTAATGAGTTTCCTAATTACATGTTTAGCAATCACAGCTTTAATACTGAGTACTAACTTTAGTAACATCTGAAATATTTAGCACAAATATCAATAGCAGTTTGGATACTATCACCTCATTTGGTTGAGGTGGAACCCATTTCCGTTTTTGGGACAACATGTGAGCTACAACAACTTTCTGTCTAGTTTTTTTTTGCTTCGGTCCATTCTCTCCAAGAATGTTCTGCGATATGCACAACCCTCTTAGGGTTTGGTTCAATGCCATCGAAGATGAATGTGTGTCTCATCTTCCAAACCTGCAAGCAAATGAACATTATAAGTGGAATAAAAGAGTCCGCATTTGGTAGAGATAAATCCTTCATAACATTAGCAAACCAAGTTAAAAAATAAAGTAGTATCAATATCTCTAGTCTTATAGCCCATGGAACTATAAAACCAAGAAGTCACAGCGTCAGAAGAATTCAAAAGAACTTAAGAGTGGGATCCGCATAGAGAGCAAATGTTATTGGTAGCCATCTTCTGCCTCTAAATAGAGTCAGCATTTAGAATGACATCATTCAACATCCGCCAAAGATAAGTTTTCAATTTGGAGTGACATCAATCTGCATCAGTTTCTAAAGAGAAATATCCAACTTTAGGAGACTTTGCCATCTATGAGGATCCTGGAAAACTAACATATCAGGTTTCCTCTGGTACACATTATTTTGTCACTCCTCGTGATGGAGTTAGAGGACACATCCTTGGGGATATTTTTTACGGGCTAGTGCCCCTCAATCTGAAAAAAAAAAATGTCCCCGCACATATGATGTCAGAGTTTTTTTTTTTAGAATTAGTCAAGGGTATTATTCAACATACATAATTTTCACCTCTCTCCACTCAACACATTTCACTTTTTACCGCTGTGTGCTGCAGTATCTCTATTATATCGTTATCCGAAAGTTGAACGATTAAAATGTCAGTTCATTATTTTTCGTTTCTTCTCAAATATATTTTTCTCTAAATGCTCAGTCTGTTGCACTTGACTGATGCCGGTGCAGTTCACCATACGGAGGTCACAGCTCAAGAAATTATTAAGTTTCTGATGCGGTTCCCTAGCTTTACCCCACTCTCTGGACTCTGGAGTTTCCAATATGAGGGAACGTGGAATGAATCCTAGATGCCTGTAATCTTGAGATTATGAAATTACTAATTATGTTGAGTTGAAAATAAATTTTAAATATTTTGTATCTAATCAGTGCGTGATGATATTATAATACGTAACTGTGCGTATTAATATGTACCAATGAAACACGTAAAGAATAATTAAAACATATTAATATTGAATACTAATTGGCGGACTAGTCTCTCACTTTGTAAGTAGTCACGTTATATTGGAATAAAACAAATACATAGATAATAAAACTAAAGATGGATACGCGAGACCTAAACATAAAAAAAAAATGGATTATTGGACACAGTAAGTGATCCTTATTGACACAGTGGAAGAGTTACGAGAGATTTAACTTCTCAAAAGAGAACAGCCACGGTTTCTCTACTTTGGGTTGGACACTCAAGATACTTTACTCTGGTAGCAAAAAAGCAAAACAAGAATAAGATAGACATGTCCTGCCTTTGTGGTGCCAACCAATGCCATGGTCAAATCAATGACAAATATTTATATTGCAAGCAGTACATAGGTTGGTTGGATTGTCATAATAGTTAATGTTGGAATTTAAAGCTACTCTTTCTTTATTTTTTTTCGCCAGTTTTACTGATGCTGAACCGTGGCCCATCTTTCCTTGACTAATTTCAAACATTGAAAAACTGCATTTTTACTGAGTTCAAAGCATCATTCATATATCAACTGTATGCTTGATATGACATATCTATTATAGAACTAATAATAGGAATATGATATCTCAAATCCTGAATTCTCTAAATTTTTTACATCTTTTATAATTTTTTGTATTTGAGGTTTCTCTCTCGAAAAGCCTCTTTCGATGATCAATTTAATATTTTTATTTACATGAAAAAGGTCGAAAATTTGCTTCAAGTTAATGGTAAGAGATGACTCAGATTAAACGGAGATAAAGTTATTTTAGTTTAACTTGGTTTCTTGCGAATGTAATAATATTAAATATTTGTAGAAATTTTTTTGTCACATTTCTAAATTTTTTATCTGACTCAAACTTTGATTAATCAGTTTAATGAATATCAAGTAGTTTAAACCAAATTTAATGGTAAGATCCTTGTTAATCTTATATGGGGTTTCAAGTTTCACATATTTTAACGTCTAAATTTAATAGGGCTTCAAGTTCCAATACGGGCTAGCCCAGAAAGAGACATTGAGAGATTAAAGCGAGGCCCAAATTGATAAACATAAAAAATCATAAACGTTGGAATGCCTATACTTTGTTCGCCTTCCCCCTTTTTTTTTGTGTTACTTAGATGTGCTTCATCAAAGATTCAATCTGACAAATAATATTTAACTAATGTGGTTTGAACTTTGAACACTTCGGGTCTAATTCTGGAAAAGTTGGTCAATGGAAAGAAATGGTCGGCATTTCAGTAGAAATTATATAGGCTGCCAACTTTTATAACAAAATGCTCTGAGATTGAACGTCCATGTGACTGAAACTTCTAAACCGGATTTACGGGACTGAAACTTCTAAACCGAATTTATGGACTTCAATTTTCGATGGTAAGATAATTTTGACGCAACCCATTTGGAGGAAAAAAAAAAATGGTTTCGGAGAGTCCAAGTCAAACGGAGTGCGCAAAATAGTTGAAGCCATCAAGGTTTCTTGCTTCAGACTTTGTCAGCCCTTTCAAACCTAATACAAGGAGCTAAAGTAGAACACATCCAAGCATAATGCATCACTTATAGGCTGATATCTAGAAAACCATGAAATCCGAGAAGTCATATTTATGGTGCAATTCCTTGTCTTTTAACTCAATTTCTTTGTACATCCATGACTCTTTGTTTAATATCTATTTCGCATGTGACTTTTCGTACCGAAATTGCCAAGAATTGCAACCCGATTTTGATCTTTCCTTGAGCCTGGAGATTTCACGTAAATACAAAACATAGATCTCTCTATGTTATCTTTATCTACTAAAGTCGCAACAATCAGATACTCGAATTACAAAGTATGACTATTTTATCAAGAATATTTTGTCACGAATCAAAAAAATAAATTTACTTTCAATAGTTAATATTTGCTCGGAGAAATATAACGTATGTCATGCATTATACATATCAATTAGTTATTATCATTACATCAGAAATTCTAATGTTCTCATAACTATTATATTACTCAGATTCAAAGTTTCAAATAATTTGGAAAATCTCTTAAAATCATCCACAAAAGATACGAATCTTGGTCTAGATCTTTTAAACAAAAAAATTTAAGTACTAACCAAATAGAAGCCGAAAATGTTATATATAAGTAATGGTCTTAGAAAGAAATTGGTGCACAGTTGGATATATCATTTAATTTAATTCAATCTTCTTTATTTCGGTAGAATTCTATTTATCATAATTAGATAAACTATTTCATAAAAATAACAAAATGTTGTACATTCCAAAACGTTCCACGTAGAAAGCCAAATCCAATTTATTTTAATGCGGTTGTTGAACCTTCCGGAACGCGGCGTTTCTAACAAACGTCAAACCCCAAACGACGACGTATCGCCCGCGCTTTCACTCCTCCCCTCACAACCAGGAAACACAGCAGAAGTGAACAGAAAAGACCAAAGAGACTCGAGAAACAGTTTTCTTTAAGACGGTGATGACGAGGCCGATCGACCAATTGTAACCGTCCGATCTCCGATCAGATCACAATGTCCTGGGGACTAGGATGGAAGCGGCCGTTGGAGACATTCCGTCTTGTGCTCAACTACGGGGCGGAGGATTTCGGCGACGATCTCAATAACAACCGTTCTTCGACCTCCTCCTCGTCGTCGTCGTCGTCTTCGCCGCAAGCGACCTCAGGCCTGGCACCGGGACCGGATCAGGAGCTCGGCTTCCGCGTGGATTTGGAATGGACCTCCGGCGAGGACGAGGATCAGGTGGCGTTGCGGTTACAGTCTCAGCTGATGGTCGCGCTCCCTCTACCTCAGGACTTGGTAACCGTCGGGTTAAAAAGCGTAATAGGAGGGGCAGAATCGGAAGGGGAGGGAAAATTGGAAGCGGAGGAGGGAGAAGGAGGCGTTGAGGTCGAGATGAAGGTGACGAAGCGGAGGGATCCGTTGCGCGGGGTGATCGTGACTAAGTCCGGCGCGGGGCAGCAGAGTGACGGGATCGGGGTTTTGACGAGGCTGCTCCGCTCCGATTTGTCCAGCGGAGGAGGCTCCGTGGATGGCGCAGAGCCTGCGGTGCCGGCCAGTGGCAGTTCCAGTCATCATTGGAGGTCTGTTACCTTGCTTAGCCTTTACGGCTGCGGATTGTCGGTGAGTGTATTAGTTCTCTTTCTAATCTGTGGTGATATATATGTTTTTTATTTGTTATTTTATTAGGATTGGAATTAGTGAGGATAGTGTGGGTGGTTTCGGATACGCAGGTGTTGCCATCTGAACTGCTTGAGTTGCCGCTTCTTGAGAAGCTTTATCTTGATAACAACAAGATTGCTGTCCTGCCGCCCCAAGTCGGTGAACTGAAAAATTTGAAGGTTCTTAGTGTTGATTACAACATGTTAGTTTCAGTCCCTGGTAAGAAAAATTGTGTTGTTTTTTCAGATGTTTTTTCTGCGTATTTAGGATTGGTTTGTTTACACATTTCGGTCTGGGTATGATTTGTGCGCAGCGGAACTGAGGCAGTGTATTGGACTTGTTGAACTTTCTTTGGAGCATAACAAGCTTGTGCGACCGCTTCTTGATTTCAGGTCATTTTTATTAGCAAATGTGGTTGCTGTTTTATCAGTTTGGTTTTTAAAATGTGACCTGTAATCTCAAGGGCAGGGCTATGGCAGAGCTGGAAATTCTAAGGCTATTTGGAAATCCACTGGAATACCTTCCTGACATCTTGCCGTTACACAAGCTTCGGCATTTGTCCCTTGCTAATATCAGAGTGGTCGCTGATGAAAATTTAAGATCAGTCAGTGTGCAGATAGAGGTGATGTGCCTATGGGACTTATCGACCTTTGTGGTATAGGCTTAACTCCTTTTTGTTGAACTTCCGTTTTTGCTTGGCATAGCAGGGGGAGAGTACATCCTACTTTGGGACATCCAAACACAAGCTTAGTGCATTCTTCTCTCTGATATTTCGATTCTCTTCGTGCCACCATCCTTTGCTGGCATCTGCATTGGCAAAAATTATGCAAGACCAAGGAAATCGTGCAGTTGTTGGCAAAGACGAGAATGCAGTACGGCAGCTTATTAGCATGATTAGCAGCGATAATTGTCACGTGGTAGGTGCATATTTATGGATTTGTATTTTGAACCCTGCTTTCTTGCCTATTTTTTTTCTCATACTTGTGTGTTTTGGAAGGTTGAAAAAGCATGCTCTGCTTTATCGTCTCTTGCTGGAGAGGTCTCTGTGGCAATGCAGTTGATGAAATGTGACATTATGCAACCTATTGAATCCGTTCTAAGATCTGTCGGTCAGGAGGAATTAATTTCTGTCTTGCAAGTGCTAGCCACTCTGGCGTTTGCATCTGATACTGTTGCACAGAAAATGTTTACCAAGGATGTTTTGAAGTCCCTGAAGTTGTTGTGCGCCCATAAGAATGCAGAGGCAAGCTTTCTTTAATTTTTCTGTTGAGATGGAGCTTTATGATTCTGGAGAATTCTCTAATAGCTTTCCGGCTCTTTTGTCTTCCAGGTGCAAAGGTTGGCATTACTAGCGGTAGGAAATTTGGCCTTCTGCATGGAGAACCGCTTAATTCTGGTTGCATCTGAAAGTCTACGTGACCTTCTGTTGCGCTTGACTGTTACATCTGAACCGCATGTAAATAAAGCAGCAGCACGTGCTCTAGCAATACTTGGTCTGTTCTTCACATTAGGCATTATTCTCCATTTTGCCAGTAAATTTGTCACATTATCGATACGTGATATCTTATAAGAATGTTCATATTATTCTTTCAGGGGAAAATGAGATTCTACGTCGTGCTATCAAAGGGAGGCAAGTTGCAAAGCAAGGGCTGCGCATACTGTCTATGGACGGTGGTGGAATGAAAGGCTTGGCTACTGTTCAGATTCTTAAAGCGATTGAGAAGGGAACTGGGAAGCGTATACATGAATTGTTTGACCTGATCTGTGGCACATCAACAGGGGGGATGCTGGCCGTTGCTCTTGGGATCAAACTCATGACTTTAGCACAATGTGAAGAAATATACAAAAACCTTGGTGCGTAATGTTCTAGGACCTCATTGGTCAGAACTACTTACCCCGAATGTCATTGATTCTATTCTTTATCTTTGCTCTCCAGGTAAGCTTGTGTTTGCTGAACCTATACCGAAGGAGAACGAAGCTGCAAGTTGGAGGGAAAGACTAGATCAGCTATATAAAAGTTCATCGCAGAGTTTTAGGGTGGTGGTACATGGATCTAAAGTACGCATTATATTTTTTTGTTTTTCTGTTTCTTGTGTTCCTCGCCCATCTTCATTTTCATTCACAAATCATGAATCCCATGTTAGAAGTACCATGGATTACGTAGGACAACTATAGTCTGGCTGCCCTTGAGATTCAAGCTTTCTTCCTAGTTTGCAGTGTGTTATTTTTAAAAACTATTGCCAGGTCGTTCAATCTGCTGGAGTCTTTCGTGGACAGATGTTAGTGCTTGCAATACTTTGTATAAATTAAGAATGCAGTTACATTCATTGACCCCTTACTGCGTGGGGAAAGAATGACATATAACACACCGTCTTGCAGCACAGTGCAGACCAGTTTGAGAGTTTGCTGAAGGAAATGTGTGCTGACGAGGATGGGGACCTTTTGATCGAATCAGCAGTCAGGAATATTCCTAAAGTTTTTGTCGTATCAACCTTAGTTAGTGCTGCTCCTGCCCAGCCATTTATATTCCGCAATTATCAGGTTGAACTAAAATCCTCTTCTCATGTTTAATATTCAGTCATTGATTTCCTGGTTTAGTTTGTTACTTTATTTAAAGAGCACACTCACAGTTTTATTGTGCTTTTTGTGCATGGTTGTTTTTCTGCCCATATCCCTCACTTTGTTGTACTATTAAATTGCAGTATCCAGTCGGAACACCTGAAGTCCCAACCCCTGTGCCAGAAAGCTCAGGAGCTACTGTATCCAGTTCACTGACTACTGGTTCTCAAGCTGGATTCAAACGTAGTGCTTCTATTGGGAGCTGCAAGCATCATATTTGGCAAGCTATAAGAGCATCATCTGCTGCCCCATATTATCTGGACGATTTTTCAGTTGGTATGTACATTATATGATTATAAAGTTGTAATGTTTGCTTCTATCGGAAGATGAGTGTCTGAGTTTCCAACTTCCACTCACCAACAACACTTTGCAGATGCTAATCGCTGGCAGGATGGTGCTATAGTAGCGAACAATCCTACCATCTTTGCCATTAGAGAAGCACAATTGCTGTGGCCTGACACAAAAATTGATTGCTTGTTCTCTGTTGGCTGTGGCTCAGTTCCAACGAAGGTACTTCTACCACCCCACCTCCTTAGGTGAATGCTCTTTCAGATGACTGTCTTAAATTTTTTGGAATTTGGAGTTCTAGATAAAACCTTGGTTGTAATAGAAGTGATGCCTTTGGCTGGTTTATCAGATCTTCATTTGAATGGCAGTAGAGCTATTTTTTTCTGCCATGTAGTTTATTAGAATAAAATGGAAAATTTGTGATTTGCCATTATGTTACTTCAACTGCCAAGGCTGAGAAATCTTCATCGGTTAAAATTTCACATGTGAAGAATTTTTTTGTGAGGATGGAAACATAGATATTAGGAAACTGCATGCCTACTATTGCGGATAGACAGAAACTGTTTAGCGGACTAGAATAAGTCAATGTTGTTTTATTCTTTTTTGCTGTTCTTATCAGTGTTTCTTTTTGAAACATTTTACTGAGCATGGAACTGAGTGTTCGACACTGCCCCACAGTTTTATTTACTTTGTGATGAATTTGCAATTTTTCTTATGCAGGTGCGAAAAGGTGGTTGGCGCTATCTAGACACTGGACAAGTGCTAATTGATAGTGCATGCTCCGTTGAACGCGTGGAAGAAGCTTTAAATGCTTTGCTGCCTATGATCCCAGACATACATTATTATCGTTTTAACCCAGGTACAGAGACCACTTTTCTGTTTTGACCATTACTCCTTTCAGCATCTTGTTTTTGATTCAAGCTTGCGATAAGAAATTGCTCTTCGTCACCACATATTTCGTCTACATTATTTTGATTTGCCTCTAATAATTACAACAATTCGGGCGTGATATACTTCTTTTTTCTGTTTGCAGTTGATGAACGTTGTGAGATGGAACTGGACGAAACTGATCCAGCTGTCTGGTTAAAGTTGGAAGCAGCTGTTGATGAGTATATTCATAAGAATGCAGAATCTTTGAAAATTGCATGTGATAGATTAGTCATTCCCTACCAAAACGATGAAAAAGTGGCAGAAACTTTGAGATTTCAGCAATCTCTCAAAGCAAAGGTATCTAATGGAGGTACGTGTGTTCGAACTATGAAATTGATGATTATAGTTTTCTTGTATCATACATCTTGCTAACCATGATGCTTATTTGGTCTTACGCCATGTGTTAGGCGAGAGTATCCCCACATTAGGTTGGAGACGCAATGTTTTGCTTGTTGAAGCTTTGCATAGTCCTGATTCAGGAAGGGTTGTCCACCATGCTCGTGTCCTTGAATCATTTTGTGCCCAAACTGGGATAAGGTTGTCTGTTATGCATGGAGCCTCTGGCATAACCAAGCCAGTGCCAGCAACAACATTTCCGTCACCATTTACATCACCTCTAATTACCGGAAGTTTCCCCTCAAGCCCACTTCTATACAGTCCTGATTTTGGTTCACAAAAGCTTGGTCGAATTGATTTGGTTCCACCTTTGAGCTTGGATGGAGGTCAATCTGGAAAAGCAGCTTCATCACCCCCGATGTCTCCTTCGGGTAGAAAACAGTTGTCTTTGCATGTCCGTTCATTGCATGAAAAGTTGCAGAACTCACCACAGGTGGGCATTGTTCATCTGGCTCTTCAAAATGACTCATGTGGATCAATATTAGGGTGAGTGGTTTGCTTATTTTTATAAATCTTAAGTACTGAATTTAGCATTCTGTTTGAATCTTTTGCCGAACTGACATTGCAATCTGACTTCCTGATCTCTGTTAGATGGCAAAATGATGTATTTGTGGTTGCTGAACCTGGAGAACTGGCAGACAAGTTCCTACAAAATGTGAAGCTTAGTTGGTTGTCTACTATCAGGAGTCGCCGGAAAAAAATGACGTCACTTATTTCCAACATTTCAACTATTTCTGACCTCGTCCACCACAGACCCTATTTCCAAATTGGCAATGTTGTTCATCGCTACATTGGAAGGCAGACACAAGTATGTATTTACGCAATCTTGCTTCCTGACTGAATTTGAGTACTTCTTGCTCTGAATTGTTGCCAATTGGTTCCATTACAATGGGAGTCTAGGGTTGCTCATTGGAAGTTCTGCATGTTTCTTATGAAGGTTATGGAGGATGACCAAGAAATTGCCGCTTATATGTTCCGCAGAACAGTGCCTTCTATGCACTTAACTCCTGATGATGTTCGCTGGATGGTTAGTTTTGTTTCAAAGTTGATTCACTGTTCTTTCATATTGCTCGTAGCGTGGGTTTAAGATTGACAAGCACTTGATATTGCTCTGGAATTTCTTATCATCTTCGAAATGTTCATATTTCTGAAGAATTGTTGCTGCTGGGATATATGTATAGGTTGGAGCTTGGAGGGATCGGATTATAGTATGCTCTGGGACATATGGACCCACCTCATCATTAATCAAGGCGTTCCTTGATTCTGGAGCAAAAGCTGTTGTATGCAGTTCTCTGGATCCCCGGGATGTTCCACTAATATCCAATGCCGAGTATGACTTCAGCATCATGGAGAATGGAAGGTTTGAGATAGGCGAGGAAGATATGGAAGATGAGGAAGATGAGCCTGCTAGTCCAAGGAGTGATTGGGAAGACAGTGATCCCGAGAAGAATGGGTGCAGTTCCCTGGGATTTTGGGATGACGATGAAGATGACCTCTCACACTTTCTTCGCGATCTGTACGACTTCTTGTTCCGGGAAGGTGCCAGAGTAGATGTTGCTCTGCAAAATGCTCGTGCTTCCCACCGGCGGCTAAGGTTTTCTTGTCACCTGCCTAGTACCTAGCAAGTTAGTCCCCAAGTGACATTTTTATTACACCATACTGGAAGAAGATAGAAACAAACATACAAAGAAAAGAATGACCATAAAACACTCAAAACTGGAAAGAAAAAAAAAAGTACGCACATGAATGCGGGAATACTAGAGCCTGAGCTCAAGAGAGAATCTGATACTGAGCCTTTTATCAAGGAGATAGAAGTAGAGATATTTATGTAATTCATGAGATGAACAGAAGTAGAGATATACTTTCAAAATTTTAGGTATATATCGGCCATTCTTTGGAGTTTGCTGTTTTGCACCAACCAAGGGAACTGAGGACATTCTGGTAAAGGCCCTTGTGTCACGGCTGACATTTCGGAGGTCTGAATAGGCTACGGAAGAAGAAACGTTTCATGGATAGGTTGTGTGGGAAAGTATCTCCATGACCCTTGCTGGAGATGCGCCCTATCTAGTAATCTGGCTTAAAGAATTATTCCAATCCATCATGGACCTGAGCTTTACCTTCTATGAAAACTATAGCTGAGACAACGTATTTTAAGTATTACACATTAAACTTTAGTTTCATAAAGGAAGTTTTGCGTCGAAGTGTTACAAATAAAAGATATATTAGAACAATCATTCCTAAAATTCACAAGAATAACTATTCCCGTCCCTTATTGTGACCAAATCATTACGCCAACTTAAAGAAAAATGCATGATGTCTTTCCCTTTATTCTTTTATCTTTTGAACAACCATGCATTATGACTTAAACAACCCACCAATTAAGCAAAACCTCAAACTCTTTCAACTTAAATAAAGAAGCTGAGATAACAAGTTGTTTCATTAAAATATCAAACCGAAAAGTAGATACCCTTTACTTTAAGTAATGAACTAGGGCCACCCTGAGTTCCTTCAGCTACAAGGCTTTCCATACTTGTCAACTCTCAGTACTTCTTCCAAGATGCATTAGTAAACTAAACCATCACAAAGACATTCACCTATCCACCGGTAACGATGGCTGCAGCGGTCCCAGTCGCAATCGGCACCCGGGGAACGATAGGATCCCTTGTCAGGAAAGAGATCGAGTACTTCACCAAGCATGAGTCGGACCAGAGTGGAAGTGCAAGGACTCAGACTCAGGGGCAGATGCTTGACACTGGTTCAAGTTGCAGCAGCAGCAGCAGTAGTACTAGTTTCAAGAGAAGTAGCAGTTTCTGGTCTGTGGCAATGAGCTGGCCGAGAAGGAAGAAGAGAAGAAGCAGCAGCCGTGGCCTAGTTCTGAGCTTTCGCTCAACTACTGAAGTTAACGACAAGGATCATCAGCTCGACGGGATACCCGGGTTCAGTTACAGAATTCTCAAGAACGATTTTTAGAACTTGCATCTTTAGATGATTCGGTAACGTTAATTTGCTATTTGCCACGGGATTTAAATCAGCAGATTCTTATAAAACCCAGAGCAAACATAGCAGGAGTTGTTTCTTTTGCAGACGAGCATTCTCCAGGCAAGTTCCATGCAACATTGTTAAATTGGACAGCCATTTTCGTTTATTTTAGAAGTAGACATTTCGAAGATTCAAACTCTTGTCCTGCAATACAACCCAGATTCGGACCTCGTTCTTTGCTACTTGAGTCTTACCTTGATGGTTTTTTTCTAAGATTCATAGATGTGATTCAAGCTAACAGATAACACCAGTCTGACAGAAATTATACCAGAATTCTGGTTGCGTTCTTCGGCGCTGCAATAAATACTTAACAATGTTTGATGACTGGTGGGACACATTTGAACATGTCTCCTACAGTTGCCCGATCCTACTAGACAAGCCAACTTCTCTCTATGTCGAAGGTCATCTGATCTCCTCTGCAGAACTCTCAGTCCTCGAATTCCCGATGTCACCAGATCAAGCTATAGGCTTAGGTGATCATCCCCCCCTGCGGCTGAACAAGAAACTCGATGGCAGATACAACATCTAACATGAAAGGCCAGGTTCCGGCTTCCTCTTAGAGGCACATTGCTGCAATCCTCCTCATGTAGAGTCTAGCAGAAATCGTTCTTCTGGATAATTAGCAACTAGATTCACCTTTCTTGTGGAGGGTAAATTCCCCAAAAGAAATTCACAGTGGTACTTTGTTGGATTCTATAAAAAAGAACTTGTGTTCTCTTTCATTCCCTAAATTGGAGATAATGCAACGTTTTCCACAAGAGAAAATGACAGGAGAAAAAGGTAATGCAAAACAAGAGAGACCCAAACAGGGACCATCAAATAATTCAGTAGTAACAAACACTGACAAAGAATTTTCAAATTTGAGAAAGAGTTCCAAATTCGAGCCATTGAGAACATTGTGATGTCAAATACTTGGGAGAACTTTTTCGTCACAATTCAAAATTACTAGGGAAAAAAACTAGTAAGTCCTTATGGTTTAATATATTGTACTAATAGGTCCTGTGTTTAGTTAATTAGTCCTTGAGTTTGAAGTAATTGAACTCATTAGTCCCTGATTTACTAAAATACCCTATTATCTCACATATCTCTAGGAAAGAATGCACAGAAAGGTGGGACACGCCGGTTTGGCTTCGTTGGCATTCTTCTTGATGACTATTTCGGAAGTTCATTACCACATGATACACCTCAGTGGCAGAATCAAATAGGCACAACTTAGTCTACAACATGCTGGGAAAATGCATCATTGTAAAATTAATCAGCAAAAATCGGTGAAAGAACCCAGTCGAAGAACACTTGGTTTCCCAAATTATGCAAATCAACAGATGGGTGATTCCATAAATAGCATGGAAGGCAAGTGATGTAGAAAAAAAGGGGACAAGTGAAAATCAGAAGCATCATCCTTGTCCGATGACACACACCATTCAGAGAATAGAATGGCTTTGATGGAGATGATGTAGCATGGAAGATGGTGAACCTTTCACCTGGGGGACGATTGTCATTATTTGGAAAGTTTTTTTTTGGTAACATGGTGTTCTAATGAGAGATAAAGAGTATTTTAGTAAATCAGGGACTAATGAATTCATTTATTTAAAACTCAGGCACATGACCTATTATTAGTCGAGGCGGAGGGAGGTGGTGGGTTGTTGCCCCCACTTAATTTTTTTTTGATAATTAGGTATATTTTTAGTATATGTTCTAATTAAAATTAGAAATTGACTCCATTAAAAAATTAATCAACATACAAATTAAACCAAACTTTACAAAAATTTAAACATTCCTTATATTGTCCCCACTCACCAAATTTTTTGGCTCGGGCCCTGCCTATTAGTACAATATATTAAACCATAGGGACTTATGAGCTTTTTCCCCAAATTACTAACTGGCTAGCCGGTGAGTATCCGAGTTATACAAAAGACAACCAAATCACGCTACTGATGAGACATAATAAAACAGTTGCTTGGCCGACGACGTCCATCCCTTGATGGAGCTTTGCTATTATCAATTTATCATCACTCAAACAGTACAAACTTTGTACAGAGACCGGTGCTCGTATTGCCTCAATTGCCGATCATTGTACTCTCCTAGTAGGGCGGCGGAGGATACGCTCCCGGATAGGAACCTGAAAGAAAAGCAGATAAATTTCAGTATGGATGTGAGGATAGGCTGACTAGGAATTATGACAGGGTTATGAGAGGAGAACCTTGATGTGGAGGATAGTAAGGTGACGATTGTGGAGGAGGTGGATACGCCGACGGTGGATATGCCGACGGTGGTGGATATGCCGACGGTGGTGGATATGGTGAAGGAGGATATCCCGCAGAAGGGGGAGGGTATGCAGATGTCGGTGGATATGACTGACTAGGCGGGTAGGCAGGATTTGGTGGATAAGCAGAATTGGGAGGATAAGAAGGATAAGCAGACGTCCCACTGTATGCTGTAGAAGGTGGTCCGTATGGTGATGGATAGGGTGCAGGCAGCCCAGGTGTCGGGTACATTGAGGCCGGAGGATGAGATGTTGCATAATGTGGAGCTGAATGAGCAGAGACTTCCTGTTTCTGCAGTAAACAGGAAAAGCTAGTCAACTTATCACAGTAGCAAACATCAATATAAACAAGAACAAGGCGGATGGGAGGATAAAATCACATAGAAGAATGATGCTTACCTTCGCATTCGGGTAATGCATTATGAGACGCACTTCTCCGGCATGTCTGCAAGGAGTAAACACATTTCAGAAGAATGCATCAGAAGACTGCAATGTATGTAATTTATTTTGTTTGCTTACGGGACAGCCAAAGGGAGCAAGAGATGTAAGCTCTAATAACCTCAAAGGTATCACTAAACATAAAAAGTGAAATGATGGAATGGACACTTTAGGTAAGACGCAAATTTGAGGCAAATACAAAATGGCAACAGTAAACAATAGGTCGTCAAGAAGCCAGAGAATTCACAATTTATCTTTGACTAGAGAATGACGTTCCCTAATCTAAAGTCTAAACTGAATATAAGCATCCAGATAAAAGGAGTTCCAGATGCAAAGAGAAACCTTGCACATAATATCCAAGCAATTTATTAAGCCAAGGATCGATAAACCCGTTGAGTTGAGACCGGATTACATTACAGACAGCTGAAATCTTGTTCAAATAACACATGGCAAACAATTCTGTTCAACTACTGGATAAGCAGACTGCAGAAAGGCGTCAACTCAAATGCTATAGGCAGTTATGGTGACGACACTCATGCAAGACAAAACTCACAGTTACTAATTAGAACATAACAAGAATCGACAAGAGCAATCTACCTTCCAGTTTTCGTTTGTATCGGCCAAGTGCTATCATCAAATCCCTCTGATATAACCTTGTGCAACTGAGCCCTGAAAACATCAAACCCGCCAAACCGAAACCATTAAAACAGTACAGAAAAGGTGCTCAAATAGGCGATAATCACCTCCTGAAAACATCAAAACCACCTGCCGGGCAAGGGTCCATAAAACAATACAAAAACGGTGCTCAAATGATTTAATTACCTTCCGCTTCCAATGAAATCATCAGTACTTATAGTATTGCTGTTCCAAACCACAATGATCATCTCCCTCAACCCTTCAATCATGGTAAACACGAACCTCTCTTGGAACGTAGGGTTCTTGCCGCCATCTAGACAAAACAACACCAGCAACAGCATCCAAACAAGCTTCAGACAACCAAATTGGAATCAACCACCACGATTCAAATCTTGGCTAGAACCAAAACCTAAAACACCAAGCTCTCCGAGGAAAATGTCACAACTTTAAGCATCAGGCAAGCAACAAATTTCTCTTAACAATTACAACAAATCAAACCTGTGCAAGTCCGGGTCCTGGATTTGGAGCTGCCATACTCGAGACAAACGTAAGGGTCTTGCCTTGAAATCCATTCCGTGTCTTTCAGTCTATTGCACCCAACAACTGCGCCACACAACCAAAAAAAGATATCTAAGGCCACAAACAACTAAATGAACCCAGATCACTCATTGAGATAATTTTGTCAACTTTATAAATAAAAAAGCACAAGTCTTTGGATAAATTAGCCAAAAGGTAACCCGCTAACCACAAAATACATCAGCTAAACATGAACCTAGATCACTCCTTTTGATAAAATCTGCCACTTGATCAATAAAAAAGCACAAGTCTTTAGATAAATTAGCCAAAAGGGTACCCGCGAAATCTACCTGTGACTTCAAGAAGTTGACCTTGGACACGCGACATGGGAGATGGATATTGGTAATAAATAGGAAGAAGGCGAATGAGGAGAAGAAGGGGGAGAATGTGATAGATAATAGTATGATGGGAAGCTATGCATCTTGGCTTTGACCTTCTTTATTGATTATTTATAATGCAAAAAAACAATAGACACGGACCATATCAAGTTTGGACGAGGGGGAAAAGGACGCCGCGTTGTTGTTTCTTAACGCGTAACTTTGTGTGTGTGTTTTTTTTTTAATGAGTTTCTTAATCTGTAAAAAATGGTTTCTTCTGAGGAATTGTAGTGTAGGAATTTGTGTAATAAAATATTTTTCTACCACTAATATTTTATTAACCCACAGAATTGATGCAACTTGCTGTAGACTTTCTTTTTTTGACAAGTTGCAATTTGCTATAGACTTGTATTGTATATGATTTCAACACTTTTGAGTCTATCGATGAGACGTTTTTATTGGAGTCATTTAATTTGTATAGTCATTTAATAATTGATTATTATGATGATTGGACAAACTAAAAAAATTATAAATATTAAAATAGGCTCAAATTGCCAAAATAACATCTTATTTTGTAATTGTCTTAAAAAATGCAATTTGGCTAATAGATCGGTTTGATTCTAAAGATGGTTCATTTTTTATACCAAAACTCTAAAAATGTAGGCTCTGGCCAATAAAAAAAATTCGAATTCTGGGGTCCAAAACAAGTTCCTGGAACTGAAGAAAACGTCACTAGGAACCTTCCCACTTTGCTTGGTTTAGGAATTCTGTAAAGCGACTTTCGTCCAAACAATGTTAAAAGACTTTTATAATGCTGGCACTGATGGATAAAAGAGTTGACGTAGACTTTTACACGATGGTGACACGATAGTTTCTTTTCTCTTTGTGCAGATTGAGTAACGGCTTTATTTGAGTTGACCAAATTTTTTTAATCTTCACTCTAACTAGGATTATTCCTCTACTATTGTATAGAAGCATCAGCTGCCATTGCCTTGAACTCACTCTCGGAGTTGTTGACCCCGAGACTGGTGGTTCCTAGGGACAAGTTTTCTGCTGCATGAGTTACCTTTGCCACTAGGTTCGGTTTCGGTTGTTGTCTGAGAGTGATCTTTTCACTCATAAGGAAGCTCGAGCAAGAAGCGGAAAATTGGGAGGATGGTCACCTTATCAAAGTCATCAATATTGCCGTTGTGCAAAATTTTTCTGTTTTCCATCATTATTATGTTTAACCAACTGACATTGCCAAGCACTCAGAACTCAAATTCATATAATAAATCCGCCTTTCTTCGGCGCACCAAACCAAAAATCTTCTGGCTGCATCAACCAAATTTCAGCTGTAGTTGCTGGAACAGAAAGATCAGAGAACTTGACACTTGTGGCAATGATTTTAAAAATAAGGTTCATACGGACAGATCCTTGGTCCGTAGATGCTTTTTAGTGGAGGAGATTGGCTGGAACAAGATAATTGATTAGCCAAAACAATTACACAAGAAGAGAACCCAGTTTTAAGTAAAGAGGGAAACAACTCCAGTCTAACAGATAACACCAGTCTAATAGAAATTGGACCAGAATTCCGGTTGCCTTCTTCGGTGCTGCAATAAACTCTTTCTCGAATTGATCTCCTCCACAGAACTCTCAGTCTTTGAATTCCCGATGTTACCTGAGCAAGCTGCGAGGGCTTGCTGATCATCCCCCGCGCGGCTGCACAAGAAACTCGATGGCAGACCCAAAAACAAATTCATACTGGCACTTTCCTGGATTCTATAAGAAATAACTTTTGCACTCTTTCATTCCCAAAACTCGAGATTGTTTTTTACAAGAAGAGAAACTGAATGAGACATATGAAAATAATTGTTTGGCCGATAACATCCCTTGATGGAGCTTTGCTAATATCATCACTCAAAACACTGCAAACTTTGTACAGAAACTGGCGAGCGTATCGCTTCGGTCTTCGAGCATTGTGCTCCCTTAGTAGGGTCGCGGGGGATACGCTCCGGGATATGGACCTAAAAGAAAAGAAGATAAACTTCAGTATGGATGCGAGGATAGGCTGAATAGGGATGATGACAGGGTTACGAGAGGCGAACCTTGAGGTGGAGGATAATAGGGTGACGATTGTGGATATGCAGGTGGTGGATATGGTGAAGGAGGATATGTCGGCGAAGGTGGAGGGTAGGCGGATGTCGGTGGGTACGAATAACTAGGCGGGTAACCATGATTGGGAGGATAAGAATGATAAGCAGACGTCCCGCTGTATGCTGTTGTCAGGGGTCTGCTTGGTGATGAATAGGGTGCTGGAGGATGAGAAGCTGCATAATGTGGAGCTGAATGAGCCGAGACTTTGTCCGGTTTCTGCAGTAAACAAGAAAAGCTATTCAACTTATCACAGTTGTAAACAATCATATAAACAAGTACACGGTGGATGAATTGAGAAAACTGCACAGAAGAACAAAGCTTGCCTTAGCAACTGAGTAGTGCATTATAATACGCACTTCCCCGGCATGCCTGCAAGGAGTAAGTATGTCTCAGAAGAATGTATCAAAGGTATATCCCTAAACATATAAAGTGTAATGACTGAATGGACACTTTATGTGAGATGCAAATTTGGTGCAAAGATCAATAAACCTGTTGAGTTGAGAACTGATAACATTACAGACACCTGAAATCTTATCCAAGTAACACATGGCAAACAATTCTGATCAACTACTGGATGAGCAAACTTCATAAAAGTGTCAACTCATGCATGACAAGAGTCAGCAAGAGCAATCAAACTTACTTTCCACTTTTTGTTTGCAACGTCCAAGTTCTATCATCAAATCCCTCTAATATAACCTTGTGCAACTGAGCCCTGAAAACATCAAAACCGCGAAACAGAAACTATTAAAAACAGTACAGAAAAGGTGGTCAGACAATTACCACATCAAAACTGCCCAAGGGAAAAGGTCCATTAAACAGTACAAAAAAGGTGCTGAGATAATTAATTACCTTCCACTTCCAATGAAATCATCATTAGTTATCGTATTGCTGTTCCAAACCAAAATGACTATCTCCCTTAACCCTTCGATCAACGTAAACACGAACTTCTCTTGGAACGTAGGGTTCTTATGTCCATCTAGACAAAACAAAGAACAGTAACAGCATCCAAACAAG
Organism: Hypericum perforatum; assembly: GCA_012979155.1. Taxonomy (NCBI): domain Eukaryota; kingdom Viridiplantae; phylum Streptophyta; class Magnoliopsida; order Malpighiales; family Hypericaceae; genus Hypericum; species Hypericum perforatum. The sequence goes on from SOPF01028761.1 coordinate 36,993, forward strand.
ATTCAGACAAACAAATTGGAATCAACCACCAAGATTCAAATCTTGGCTAGAACCAAAAAACTAAAACACCAAGCTCTCCAAGGAAAATGCCACAACTTTCAGCATCAAGCAAGCAACAAATTTCTCTAACAACAACAAAAAATCAAACCTTTGCAAGTGCGGGTCCTGCATTTGGAGCCACCGTACTCGAGACAAACGTAAGGGTCTTGCCTCGTAATCCATTCCGTGTCTTTCAATCTATTACACCCAACAACTGCACCCCACAACCACAAAAAAGATCAGATGAGACCAAAACTACATGAACCCAGATCACTCAATGTGATAAAATTGTCTACTTAATAAATAAAATTGTCAATGTGATAAAGTAGCCAAAAGGGTACCCGGTGACCACAAAAAACAACAGATAAAACCCAAATGTACATGAACTCAGATCACTCACTGTGATCAAATTTGCAACTTGATCATGAAAAAAAAATGCAATTCTTTGAATAAATTAGCCATACCAGTGACTTCAAGAAGTCCTTGGACACGCAACATGGGAGATGGTTATTGGTAATATGAAGAAGGCGACGGAGGAGAAGAAGAAGATGAAGCTGTGCATCTTCATTTTGACCACCTTTATCGTTTATTTATAATGGAAAAAGACACAGACCGGATCAAATTTTGGACGGGGGGGAAAAAGACGTCATTTTTTTTTCTTAACAAGGTACTTGGTGTTTATTTATTAGTTGCTTAATCAGTAAAAAAATGTTGGGCAAATATTAAGTTCATAAAGACGAGTGTATAGAAACAAGAACAAGCTAAAATAGTGGAGAAATAAGGAAGATGCCATTGGAGAGGTTATTGAAACTCACAGTTTTTAATAATCGTCGAATCTTTATTGAAAGTTACAAATTTATGATTAGCTAATGATTGCTTTTTAAGGAAATAGTATCGTGCCACTTGTCACCATGCGGGAACTCGTCATTGCGTCCGCGTGTGATAAAGTTCCATTTAGTCCTGTGGTTCTTGAAGTTCAACACATCACTCCTTCTGTAGTTCGATAATCTTCAATTATCGTCGTGGTCTGCTGCTACATCAATATAGTCTCCGTCATCCCAGAGTTGCTTTGCTGATACCTTGTGCATCAATTGGAGACTTTGATTTGTTAATATCAAATTACACTCACCTTTAGTCAAATCATCTCTAGGATTTTTTGACTTTTTGCAAAATTATTTTACTGTGTCTATTTTAAAAAAATTGCTCGTGAGTCTCTAATTAATGTCATTATTCATTTTTTTGAATTTTTGTCAAAAAATTGACCAAAATAGTTTTTAAAAAAGGGGAAAATTTTGAGAATTAGAATTATTACAAAGAAGCCTAATAATTTGGGAACAATCATTGAAGGAGATGCGAACTCAAAATGACAACAAGAAAGTCGAAGACGATCTCGTTTTGTCGAGCCAAGCGAGAAAGAATTGATGAGCTGACTGGAGGCACACGCGAGAGGAGCCAATCGAAAGGGGATGCGTACTAACTAATAAGTCACAGGGATCGCATAAGATATTTGCCAAGTAGTTTTTAGTTATTTACCATTTCATACTCTTATTTTCTGCAGATTTTGGTACTCCACTTATAATTTTTTTTACATATGACTTATGTTTTCAGTATTGTTGGTGCTTTGTTTAGCCATTTTGTGGTTCTGGGACAATGAAGTTTTTTGGGATAGACAGAGAGTATATTCTGTGTACTATGAGGATTATTTTGGCCAATTATAAACATTAATGAATAATTTTAGGCATATATTTTTTTCTACAATGAAAGTGGACCGGCTGAAAAAAAAATAAGGTAAGATCCTGCAATAGTCTTTTCTTGATCCCTGACGTGAGTGTGAGTGTGTGACCACAGAATTTGTTAAAAAATTTTTTTTACCACTATTCATTTTATTAACCAGCAGAATTGATGCAACTAGCTATATATTTGGATTGTGTACGATTGCAACATTTTGAATCAATCAATCAGAATTTTTTTTTTTTTACTTCCTACTTTGCTAATTTGTATAGACAAATTGGACTATGAATTAATGCTACTTGCTATTGACTTGGATTGTATATGATTCCTTACTTTCTGAACCAATCAATCAGACGTAACTTGTAGAGTTTCTTCTAATTTGTATAAGCAAATTTGACTCTTAATTAATTATTCTGATCTAAAAGGTTGTGGATATTAAAATAGGTTCAAATTGCCCAAGGTGAGTTCTTATTTTTATTGTTGTTTAAATAGTATTGTCTGATCTGATTCATTATTATACCAAAAATTCTGAAGACGATTCGATATTGGACAATAAAAAAGGTTCAAAGCAAGTTCCTGGAAGTAAATAAAGCGTCACTAGGAACCTTACGCAGTTTGCTTGCTTAGTTATCCTGTAGTGTGACTTTCGTGTTAAGCAAGACTTTTAATGCTGACGTATTTCGATAAAAGAGTTGACCGACTTTTTCTCGATTGTGACATGATGAATTATATTCTCTCGTGTATGGATTGAGCACCAGCACTATTCAAGTTGACAAACTTTTTTTTATCTTCGATGTTCAGAACTTTATTTAGTGATATTTCTTAGTAAATTCAAGTATCTTTCTTCAACTTGACCAATTCAAGTATCTTTCTTCATCTTGACCAGCCTTGCTGCCGCCATTTTTATTTTTATACATTGAATTTCAATAATTTTTTGATGCTATCAGAGGGGAAGAGGTAATATTGCAACAGGAGAATTTTTTGCTGGACGCCAAAATTAACCAATATTGTTACACAACGTAATTTAATTTTAAAAAGATATAGATATACTAACTCGCAAAGAAACAGAAGAGGTAATACAAAGCTGGACATCATGAGATGATTTACCAACACTAAAGAGATTCGCGTAACATCAATCTGTTAATTTACATTATAAATTCAACTGTCTACATAGAATGAAACAAATTCCAACTAATTATTCCTGCCTCCGGCCCAGTTCTCGGCTTCCAAAACCAACATGCCAGAAGCAGATCTTCCACAACAGGACATGAGGGATGGACAGAACACCAACAAACTTAGAGGGTATAGCCTGCCCGAGATTTATGTACAAGTCTTTCTGTTCGCGGGACTTTCTTCTTTGTTTACTCACTTTCGTATTCTTCGTCATCCCCGAAAGAGAACACAGAAGCATCAGCTGCCATTGCCTTGAACTCACTCTCGGAGTTGTTGACCCCGAGACTGGATGCAGCTCCATCATTTTTCTGCTGATTAGTGGCATGCGTCGGGAGGGAACTGGTGGTTCCCAAGGACAAGTTTTCAGTTGCATGAGTTACATCTGCCACTGAGTTCGGTTTGCCGCTAGATGCAGGACTAGAATTATCCGTAGATAAAGTTTCTCCCCCAGTGGCAGTGGTTTCCGCTGTCCTTTTCCTAGAGGACGCGGACTCCTCTGTCTCACTGTCCGAGAAATCGTCATCTTTGTTACTGCTGCGTGAGTCCTTGCTTTGATTTGACACAGCTGCATCAGCACTTGATTTTAGTGCAGGAGCAGCAGTCGAGGTTTCCTCAGACTTATTGGCTGTAGCCTGAGCACTGAACATTGTTGGAACTGCACCATTGTAGTCCACAAGTACAACCTCAACCTGAAAACCTGGAGAGGGCAATTTCCTCTGCAAAATAATTAAGCCAGTTGATTATTGAGCATCAAGGGCATGAGAAAGCTCTAGCAAGAATCAATAAAGAGGGATGGTCACCTTATCAAAGTCATCAATATCACCGGTTTTCAATATTTTTCTGTTTTCCATCATTGTTGTGTTTAACCAACTGAAATTGTCAAGAGCAAGCACTCAGCAATCACTTTCATCTAACAAATCCGGCTAGATTCATAGTTAGATAAGAGGAGATCCAATGACTAACAAGTAAAAGTCTCCTTGGCGGTCATGAAATTGGACTTTAAAGTCACCAGTCACCTCTGTCAATCCAGGCTCCCCGGGAAGAGTAAAGACCATGACCCCTTTCTTCGGGGCACCAAACCAAAAATCTTCAGGCTGCATCAACCAAATGTCAAGACATAATTGCTGAAACAGAAAGCTCAGAGAACTGGACACTCATGGGAAAGATTTTAAGAAATAAGTTGCATACCGATAGGTCCTTGGTCCGGGGATGCTTTTTAGTGGAGAAGAGAACGCCTGGAACAAGATAATTGATTAGTCAAAACAAGTATACAGAAGAGAACCCAGATTAAAGTAAAGAAGGAAACAACTCCCCAACTCTGACCAAATCTATAACATCGAACTAAGCTAATAGCAGCAACATTTAACAACCTTAATTACCATTTTCTTCAAGTCAAAAAGAGCACAGAATGGAAAATAAAACACACCATTGTGGTCAGACACAGTGATTGAGGGCCTGATCCAATAAGGGCATCTGTGCAGTCGAAATCCCCTAAGCATGCACCTGGTCAAACCATTGCATTGGTCATTGGTAAACACAAACAGAACCAAGAAGTTGAACAGAAAAGGTAGGAACACATACCTACGGCCTGGCTGGTTTTCCCCGTTGAAGTAAGTTAAGGTACGTTCAAAATACTTTACGTATCTCTGCAATGAAGAACAAAACATTCCTTCATCATCCAAGTAAAGTAAGCTGAACGAACACTTATCGGAATGTCCTTCCAAAGAACTCTAGGCTAATTATTCACTCACTATTTGGCTAGGCAGAACAAGCCCTTTTCCATCCACACACCTCTTTTGATTGTAGTAGTCAATGGACTCTTCAGCGGTAGGGAAAAACTGTAATGGTGAATTATGAGAAAGTAGGCTTGCAAGCAAACATGGCGTATCACATAGCAACTCCGAGACATCGATCTTTGTTGGAGTCAAGAACAAATTATTTTTACCTTTAGATAAAGGAGAAGACTTGAAATCATGAGTCCAGTCCTTGCCATTCCCGCCTTACAATGCACAACCACAACATTCTCAATATCCTGCTTCAACCATGAGTATGCACTTTGACAAAATGATATAATCAGCTGAATTGGGGGGCAGTTGTGATCATCAAACGGAAAGCTGGCCACCTGCAAGTTCCACTACAGAGATGTAAGAACCACTGCATGCAACTTCTTCTTCACCGTAAACACATGCAATACATTTTCCCAATACCATGCTTAGTTGCACAATATTGAGTTCATCACATCTTTGAATAAACCCAGACGGGTTGTATTTGAGGGGGTGATATTCAAGGTCTTGTCTATTTCTACTCAAGAAATTTGGCTAATTATTCAGCTCTGAGATTTAGTCACCACTGGCATTCTTATCGAACAGTTCTTTATGCTGAAATGAAAAAAGGAGTGTACCTTTCCTTCAAACAGTGATGCATCATACAGCCTCTCGGAACAAAGATTGTATACTTTGTACTTATCCTACAGAGTGCGAGATAAGGTAAGTACATAATGGAGAAAGAAACAGCAAAACGTGATCGAAAGCCAAGAGGCTCCTTGGCAAATGATTCTCGAGGATTTGAAGAGAAAAAAAATTGACAAGGAATCTAGCTAAAACTACCATAAAGAAAAGAGAAAGAAACAAGTAAAATAGTAGTTTCACCAATAAGCTCCAAGCTATAATTAACCAAGCACCACCATGAAAAAACATGCTCCATATTCCATAATCTAGCTAATAAAATCTTTTCAAAAATATCTATCTAAATAACCCATCCACCAGCAATATACAAGATTTGTTCTGCAAATACTTCATCAATACAATGTAGGAAAACGAAAAAAGAATAACAACAAAAGTTGGACCCACCTTGTGCTGGGTTTCAAAAAACTTGATTACTTCTTCCATGTGATTTCTATAAAACCCCTGCATTGAGTTGCCCAATGTTCATCAGCCATCCATCAGACTATTGGTCCAAAAATTAAAAATTTGGATAGCCTTGTTACCTCGACATATCCGAAGAAACCGGAACTCATATCACCAGCAGGAAATCCCATGGCAATTATGTTCTCTGTGATATATGTCAAATCCAAATCAAACCCTCCTTCCTGCAAAAACAAGCAAAATCGCAGAGTCAATACTATGATAACAAATCAGTTGGTTAATAGAACAAGCTCGACGCCTTGAAACATCCTCCGGACCTGGTATCTCCGCTTGTTCTGCGAGACAGCGTGCCGCGCCTTAACCTGGACCGCCTTCACCGCATTCTTCGACGTGTCCACCAGACCTCGAGTAATGGTTCCGAATACACCGGGCTGCGAGCTGCTCCCAGTCCCCTCGGGACCATCCACAGGAGGAGGCGGGGACTTGGGGGACAACTTCATCCCAATCCCGCTCGTGAACCGCGCAAACCTAGACGTCCCACTAGGCGAATCCTCCGGCGCCGGCGCATTCAACGGCTGCGGAATCTTCAGATTCTTTGCCCACGACACGATTCCAGAAGCGGACAGCTTGGTCCCCGCCTCGAGGCGAGGGGAAGTGGTATCCTCCGGAGTCGAATCAACGGATCCGGAATCCATCTCAGCTAAGCTTAGAAGGGCGGGAGATGGAATTAGGGTTTTAGAGGTGGAGATTATTGAGAAGGGGTGAAGGTAATTTGGGGAATTTAAATTATGAGAGTTGCTTCGGTTTCTGTCGGTGGGTTGGGTCAACGGACGACAGGAGGAAGATAGTGAAATTTTGGTATTCTAATCGAACGGTAGGACGATAACGAATCAGAATTCTCCTTTTTATGTTTAGGGTTATTTTAATACTGTATAGATTCTAATTTCGGTAACGTTCGATGTAATAAACTATACTATCAAGCAAAATACAAAGTAGATTTTGTCTCCAGAAAAATACAAAGTACGTGTCATACTGAAATGGATGCAAGTTAAACGAGTAATCTCGAGCATCAATTCATGAAACTTAGTCGCTAAATTAGCTGAGCATGTTATCCTCATATTCAAATATTTATTTAGTACATACTATAGTTATGTATGGTACTACAATTTTACGATGCACAAATTGTGATTTTTATTTATATTTCATTCAAATGCACATTATAAAAAACATGTTTGTAATGTTAAAAAATATATACTTAATATAATAGTAATCATTTAAAAATATAGAAGTCGAATTCGGTATTGACAACGTAGAGTTGTTAATAGATATTGTCTTTGTAATAGTAGTTATAGAAAACTAAAATTATTTTTATCGATGTTTCATTAGCTTTATCCGATATGCTGTTATTTTCACCAAGTTTCATCAGAACTAATGCGTTGTTATGCGATTTAAACTATGCTTATAAATTGTGGAACAATTTTGTAGTTCCATGATTGTGCTGCTCTTTGATCTACCAGAGTATCAGAACATATACTTAACCAATTGTGCATCATCGCACGGAGTAACTACTGGGTGATGCCTTCTTACATATCTGATGCATTATTTTGGATGTTAAAGATCAAGAAAAGAGATGAAGGCGAAGGCGAAGTTAGAAATAAGGAGTCAATGGTCGGTAAATAAATATATGTACAAATCATGGCTGATGGTATCTGTTTCATATTTACGATTGGCAATCGCCATGAAAAGAAATGAAAGTTCGGAAAGACCATCACAAGATCCTTGTAGCACAAGCAGGGATCAATTGTCGCGTAAACGAAGGGACGAGCTTCGTTGCAAACAACACTCCCTCTCGAATCAAGCGGAGGATATCCTCTGGCGAGCAATGTGGTGATGCGACCGCGTGCTTTTAGCCAGAGTTCTCTTCAACGCCTGTACGCTCAACGGATTGTCCTTGCTCTGCAGATCACGAAAACAACGATTATCGACAAGCACAGATCGATAAACCATTTTGATTGTATACAAATTGAGTACTTACGATTCTGCAGGTTCCGGCATTGAGATCACAGACTGGATAGTCCTGAGGGCAGCAGCTGTAGTGGTCGTCGCAGCATGTTGCGGATTCCAGAGGGCAGCATCCCCATCCGAAGCAGTAGGCTCCGTACTGGTAGACGCAGCAGCAGGTGGTGCCTGCAGGGCATGAGTAGTAATCATCGCAGACCGATTCAGAGCTCGGAGGTGGAGGAGGGCTTGCAGGGGTAGGAGGAGTCGGGCCGGGATTGGGAGGGTTGGCTCCGTTCTTCGTTGGATAGGAAGCCTCCATGGCAATGCCACACTTGCCCGTGGCAGCATTAGCAATGTTCCTCTCCAACCTGATGTATCCGTTCTCTCCCCAGTTTGGACCCCACGAGTTCCTCACGATCCAGTAATCCACACCGTTCTCAGTCCCATAGCCGACAGCCACTACCCCATGGTCCAACTCCGTCCCGCATCGGCCCGTAAAAACTCCCTTCATACAGGAACAAGAAAAATCAAAATCCAAACTATTCCTAAATCCTCGAGGTCAATCATAAAAAACCAAAGATCACTGCATTACCGAATCATAGAGTTGGAAGGCTCTGCCACCAGCTTCAATGGCAACACTAACAGGCTGATGAGCCACAGCCTTCTTCAAGGAAGCCTCATCATTCTCAGGCACATCCTCATACCCGTCAATTGTGACAACACGTGCATTTTTCTGCAGACAAAACAACCCAACCAACGTTTAACCCTCTCGCACTGCGAATTCTCTGAAGTTCAACCATTCAGAAAGGCAGAAGAGCAGAGACCACATACCCTGTTGGTGTCACAGGTGTTGTCTAAGGCCTTGTACGGGTAATCGTCCTCGGTGTCAATGCCACCATTGTCGATAATGAACTGGAACGCGTAGTCCATCAGGCCTCCGTTGCATCCCATGTTGTAAGTCTTGTCGCAGTCAACGAGCTCTTGCTCGGACAGGGTAATCAGGTCACCGGTCACAATCTTGTTTATCCCTTCCACTGCACCAATCGTTGAGAATGCCCAGCAACTCCCTATAATAACAGACCAAAATACGCAGATCAAAACCAACCAGACAGCGCCTAAGAAATAACACATATAAGAAAAAGCCAAGGAAAAGTGATTTCCTCAAATCCAAATTGTATTAGTTACTACCGCAAAAACCAAAAATTAGGATGCTTAACAATAAATCTTTTTACATTGTCATATCAGTGTGAAAAATCAAAATACTCTCTTGTTCTAAAATTTTAGATTGAATACAGTTTGTTGCACGATAAAGAGTCACAATTAAATGCAAATATTCTAATTATTATGATATGGTATTTTTTCTGCTTGTGGGCTAATGCTGTAGTGATCAATATATTTGATCAATCCAAAAACAAATTTGAATAAGAATTCGGATTCTATAAACCAAATCAAATCCAAATCAATTATTTATGGACCAAATTTGTATCAAATCATATTAAATTTTTGGTCACCCTTAATTTTAAATGTAGCAATTTTCATGGAAGAGTCATGCCCATATACATATAATATAAGTTCATTTTGGTAACGAGTAGTATTGTTAATACATAAAACTCATATCTTTGATTTGATTGTGAAATTATCTTTAAATTCGAACGAATTCAAATTCCAATTGAATTTTAAAACAATTTGATTTAATACGAGTAAATTCCAAAGCTAGGTTTTCATGGATAGAGACAAAATCGTGAACAACGTACCGCACTGTCCCTGGTCCTTAACAGGTGAAACGGCGCCGCTCTCCCTCCAGTCAACCTGATCAGGCAACCGGTCGTCCTCCTTATGAAAATACCTCTCGCTCCTCCTCATCTCCCTCTTCAACCCGCCCCTCTCCATCCTACCCCCGAGGAACCCCCTCCGGTACTCCTCGTTGGTTAGATCCGCAAACCGGTTGAGTCCGACCCGAAACGTATTGTTCGGGTCGGAGTTATGCTCCCGGACGAAGCGGAGGTTGTCCTTGAAGATCTCGAATCTCCGGTCCTTCTCCCCGAGGGCGTTGTAGTTCTTGCCGTGCTGGATAAGCCAGTGCTCGTAAATCCGCCGCGCCTCGTCGACGGATGGGTGCTTCTCGTTGTACGAGAGGATCGAGCCGTCCAAGGCCAACGCGGAGGAGACCACCGTCAAGAGGAGGAGAAGAAGAAGAAGGGAGGTGGGTAGCGTTGAAACAGAACCCATTGTTGGTTTTTTTTTTTTTTTTTTGGTTGAGGGAGAGAAAAGGAGGGGAAGGAAGGAGAGGAGTGGAGGAGGAAGAGAACGGTGGGGTTATTTATATATATATTTATAGGGTTTTTTTTTTCTTTATTGTCTTTTTTTTTTCTCTGTGGTTTCGTGTTTCGTATGATTGCGAGGATTTAGACCACCCGCACGGGGGGGG
>SOPF01028761.1:47328-59490 GCA_012979155.1 Hypericum perforatum
AAAAAAAAAGCTGATGTGGCGCCCAGGGCACGGACTGTAGCAGGGGCAGGGGTGTGGGCTGAAAAACTGAGAGCAGGGTCACGCTGACGTGGCGCCCAGGGCACGGACTGTAGCAGGGGCAGGGGTGCGGATGGTCTTAGGGGATTGGAGAGTTGGTGAGAGAGTAGGAAAATACCAGGGGAGATGGACCCCACTTTGACCTTTATTTTATATTTAGGTTTTGTTAGATTCAATATTTTAATACCAAATTTTTTTTTGGGTAAAACGATAATAAATTTTATTTTTTTAAAATGGTCGATGGTCCAAATACTGTCTCTTACGAGAAAAAAAATTGTTTGAAATGAAAACAAAATGTCTGAAACTCTTAAATTTAATCTAAATTACCTAAATTAATTATTCACCAAAAAAATCATTTTTATATTTTTAATTATTGCATATACTCGACTACTTTAAATTTGAATCAAATATAAAATATAAAGTATCATATATTTGTTATTAAATACTTAACAATATTATATTTCAGAATCAACTAAATTTATGACAAAGACGAACAATTTCGTCCTCCAAAACCGAATTCGGCCTCTTATTTGTATGACTTTGACCGGTGCTTTCTTTTGGGTTTTTAATCTTGAAAGAAAACATAATTAGACGTTTCCATTGTCTTTTTGGAATCGGAAACCAATCGCAATTGGCCACTTGGCCATCTGGCCGTCCGGCCATAAATTAATTTTCTCGTGTTATGCTCCGATTTGTTCTTTGAAGATAATTTTTACAACCAATTGCATTTTATTAATCTGAAACAAGAAAATCCATTAAGTTATGCCATTAATTACTTGTATTTAACTTAGTATTAAACAGACATATTAGAATAGGCTTTTTTCTTCTTGTTGAGTATGATTAGGAAACTCTCAATGCCAGAGTCATCTGACATGTCATAGGCATGTGATATATACAAGAACAAAATAGGATTCCCACGTGTCTTTCCTATATTTTGTCTTCCTCTTGACTTGGAATGCATGTTTCTTTGCTCCATCTCCAATTGAACGACCAGATGGTTCATATGTTATCTCTCTAATAAGCCTTGTCTATAATACACTATGCAAAAATTATATCAGATTTAAATCTGAATTAATTCTATAAATATTATTTTCACCATTTCGGCTGGGATCGTAGCTACATTCCTGGCCATGTACTTTCGGGGAAAATAAATTAGCAATATTTAAATGGGCTTGCACTTTCCTATATTCACGCATTGTATATAGAAAAGCGTAACTCGCGTTAATCTTGAAGCAGTGCAGCCGCCGTAAGCACATGGATGAATAATAGAATAAAGATTCTTCGTCGTCCTCTATCGGCATAATTATACTTCTTACCCATAATTTTGTGCACGCAACAGCCGCCACCCATAATTTTTTGAACCGGTCATATAGTACTTCCCCTAGCAATTTTTTCCAATTTTGGGTCACATTCAATGTAACAAAAAATTTGGTAGTGATCTATTTTCACTTGAAGAATACTTTCCCATGATATGATTTCCCTTTTTTATGGCAAATTGTTTATGTTGAAATTTTAACACCCGAATTTAATACTCTTGCTCTCGTTCACACATTTGAAAACAGTGGAATAATCCCATCATTTTGACATATTATTATATCGACGAGGAATCAGTCATCACATGATAAATATAGCTCATTTTGTCATTCACAGATATGATATTTGTAAGATCAGTTTTAAACTCTGTCCGCCCAATTTGTTTTAATATTTACATTGTCCACACAAATGGAAATGAATATAAGAAGAAAAAAAAACTGCGCTTGTTCGCTATCATCTGGAACTATAACCACAGCTTCGTGTTAATTTCGCATCTCTAATCCGGAATATTATGAAGTAATTGCTTCTCACTGCTCATTTTTCCTTAGCCCTATAAGTGTGAACTATGAAGTATGTATATTTTGCAACTGTTAACCCATGGGCTTCACCTGAAACCATCAAGCTTCACATCTGTATACAACTAAAGGTGGTATTCAGGCCCAGGTCCACCAAATCTGAAATTAGCCCATAAAGAGGATGTGTCAGTTTGACCGAAAATCTCCTTCATTTCATCTTATCACGACCCACCACGAGCTGGTCGCTATCAATCTCGGAACTTCATGGACATAACTTTCCTATTTCGGACTCCTTTCCAGTCTATTTGAAAACTAAAAAATGAATGGAAATTGAATGACTTTCCTGAGTTTTAAAACATTTGAGTTTTCGTTGGTGGACGACATAGCCGAAAGGAGAACTGTAGACATGCATGCTGCTTTGGACAATTGGATATAGTAGAATTTTCGCCCATTCTAATTTTGCAGCCATAGAATATAATATTCAGTGTGTATAGCATTTAGGTGACTAGTTTTCTGGTGGAAATATTGACATTATATTCATAGAGCAAACAGTGTAGAGTACTTAATTCAAATCAGAAACTAAAATATCTGTAATCAAGATTGCAGAATACACGATGCATTGGAGGACGTGTGGATAAATAATGATAAAATGTTGTTTCTTTAATTCGTAAGAATAATCGAAAAAAAAACTATAAAAGAAAAATCTAAATTTTATTATCAAATTGTTGGAACCAAAATTTAATTTGCAGAGTTGTCGACTAGATTCGGTATTAAAAAATACGTAATCTACTATTTAAGTATCTGATTAACGCGATTCAAAATGTAACAAAAAGATAATGCATAGAATTAAAATTGTGTGATTCATGGCTTGAAATATTTGTTCATGTTTTTCTTTCTTATGGCAAAATTAGGTTAGGTTTTTTTATAGGGTAAATTATAGCTGGCCCTTGTAGTTTGGCATATTTAAGGTTCACACCCCCGTTTTTTGCAAAATGATTTAAAAACCCCTACTATGTAAACTAATTGTACAATTTCCCCCCTCATGTCGGAACCGGCATTTTTTCTGACGAGAAGGCATGAAAATGACACAAATACTCTTATACTAAAAAACAAAAAAAACAAAACAGTAATTAGATACCTGAATCCAAAAAAAATATATAAAAAAAACTCTTAAGACAACCAATTCAACCCAGGAAACAAACGTTATGTGTTTAACCCATATCCAAAACTAAAAGCATCGAGGCATCATGCGTTCAACCCAAATCCAAAAATAATTCTTGGAATCGAGAATCAAAACCCAACAAAACTAGAACACCGTGGCTTAAATCCCTGGAATCGAGAAGAAGTAGATGAATATGGAAGATGCTAAAGAAGCACATATGATAAGTTGTCGGTGATGGCGATAGAGAGGTCAAGACGAACGAGGTGGGTCTCCGGCCTGAGGTCGACAGTGCAACAAATCTCGAGGACCCTTTCTGGGCTAGTCTTCACCGTGCCTTTAAACGGAGAGGAGAACTAGTTGGGACGAGGTCCTCCTTCGCTTCGGGCTTCCATCTCGCCCCCACCAGATCTCTACCTCCTCCTGGACATCGTCACTGAAGCCCTGATGGCCCCGTCGTCTCTGACCCCCTCTTCCTCTCCCCCATGCCCGTCTCCCTAACACCTCTGACATCCATTCCCCTGTTGTCCTTGTCACCAAACAACACAGCTCAGCTACCAAAAACCATAACAACAGCTAATTAGCAAAAGGCGGGGAGCTCCTTGTTGGGGAAGCGGGTCTCGGTGGGTTCGTGTACGCTGCTCTTAGAGACAAGGGACGGAAGATACCCAGAAGCCGGAACCGCCACCATTGAAGATACCTAGAAGGCGGGGAGAGACAAGGGATGAGAGGATTTGGTGGAAATTCCTTGGTTGGGAATCGGCGTAAGAAAGGGGATTTTTGGGGATTATGGTTCTTTCAAATTTTGGGGATTTTTAAGATTCAATATGTTCTATTTTTTGGGAAAAATTGTTTTACCAAATTGTTGTTGTTCGATGTTATTTAATGTTAATAAATTCTGTTTGATTTTTGAATATGGTGTTTTAGTGTTCATGATGATTTTGTTGAGAAGAGGAAGGAGGAAGGAAGAAGAATAGAAGAGAGTTTTTTTTTTTTGTTTTTTTAGTATAAGGGTATTTGTGTCTTTTCACGTGCATTCTCGCCGAAAAAAATGCCGGTTCCGATATGAGAGGGGAAATTGTACAATTAGTTTACACAGTAAGAATTTTTTAATCGATTTGCAAAAAACGAAGGTGTGAACCTTAAATATGCCAAATTACAGGGGGCTAGATATAATTTACCTTTTTTATATTAAACACTACCTATGATTTTTTGTATGAAATTGAAACTAGTTTTTTCTCTATTGAGAACTTAAGCATACAAATAGACACTCAAAAACCAAATATAAAAAAATTGAACTTACCTTAGATAGTTTATCGTCAATCTTTTATATTTTTCTCTTCCCTATATCTGCAAATGTTCTCACATATTTTACTCAGAACACAAATCAATTAACTATAACAATAGAGGGAGATCCTGTTTATAAAATATCAAAAAGAAACCATGAACTAAAATCACACTAAAACAAGCCGAGTGACCATTTGGTCCAGTGGCATTGTTCCCACTCATGTGGGGTGAAGTCGAGGGTTCAACTCCTGGCATGAGCATTTCTGATATAATAGAATAGGATCTCAAAAAAAAAATCACACTAAAACAAGAAATTCCTAATAATAATCTAAAATGTTGTGATAATAATCTTAACTTATTAATAATTATTAACCATAGTGTCATTCTTTATTTCCATCATTATTTACGTGCATAAGAATTTATTTCGGTTTCATCAGAATGTTTAATTTTCAAAATTTGAAATCATAGTTTTCATATAATTAAATAATATTAAAATTAGCTGGCAGTAGCGGTTCATATGGAGAAAGGCTAGGGAATAGGATTTCCACTTGTTAGTTGTTTCTTTCCTTCTTCAATGGCAACAAAAACATTACATTTTTTGGGGGGGTTAGATGCTCTATTCTGCGTCATAATCGAATTGCCTTGCATGGGGCCTGGCTGCTATACCACCAATTTATAAGCTTAGCTTCCCACCAAAATTTTAATAATAATAAGCCTCAAGTCCCGGTAGGAATTTATGGTACCTTTTTTAAGGGGCAAATTGTTGGTTCACTGGTCACTTGCGAACTTGTAGACCCGACGCCCGACCGCAATGTGGCTCACCACTCGTATTCAGAATTCTCTTTAATAATTCATTTGCTAGATTCGGATACGTAATAATTCATTCTATTTTTCATGTAAAGTTTTAAAAAAGTTGACTACGAATTATGAAATGTTGATAACTTTTCAGAATGACCGTATTGTATAACTATCGATTCACTAATATTTTAACTTTGCTGGCTCATTTAGCAAAGAGAGAAAGAATATTAGAAAAGATCAACACCATAAACTTTAAATTTGAAACTAAAAAATCATTTTTAGTTACAAATTTAATTTAATTTTAACTTGACATATAATTAGTATAAAAATCTGGAGTCAATCAATCAAATTGACTTATTGGTCCAGTCAATGGATTTGATTCGACATATACGACATGATTTTGGTCTAACTTTCCGTGTATGTGTTTGATGAAATCGACATTTAGCCATTGGTCACTTTAGATTTTATTCTATATTTTTTTTATTTTCGCAGAAGGCAAAAATTAAGTCACCGATCTGGTGAGGTTGTGTGGTTTTTCAACCATTACATCCTCACTTGCGGGGTGGATGAGCCTCGTTGGGGGTCCTATGTTTAAGAATGTGTAGTTCACTTTTTACGACGCTATTCTTTAGGGTCTTTGACTTGAAAAAAATTGTGCAGTTTTTCAAAGCAAGCAGTCTAACTTCTCATGCATACTATCACTTGTTGGATTCATGAATATGATTCATGAATAATTGGGATGGACGAACTCGATTTCAAAATTTGAACATCAAAACTTAATTTTGTACATGAAAGTTTTTTGAAATAGAGGAAATCAAGCATGTAACCATTGTGTAGCGTAGTGCCATCTTCATTTTGCCTCTTGGTTGTAATTCTGAGTTTTTTTTAATAATATTAATCCATTTATATAAAAAAAATAAGTTATGAATTTTACAGGCCGTGACCTCTATCCTTACTAAATATCCTCTGCAAGCTAAAGAGCTTACTCTGAATCGTCATTACAAATGATGATTTTTTACGAGATTTCACATTTTTACGAGAATTTAGACTAATGTAATTTCCTTTAACTAAAAAAGGTGATGATCTTTGAAGAATACTACTGGGCCTAGTGACAATATAATCGATTCTTCTTTAAGAGACAAATGCAGGAGACATATTTATAAAAACGAAAGAGCCAGATGCAATCAGCCGATCACCAAGTGGGCATGGATTTTTTTTAAAATAGAATTTTAACCCGTTGATCTAAATATGAGTGTTTTAGAATTCAAACGGTTAGAGATTTGTTTTCATTTTAATCTGAATTTTATTATTTATCTAAGGGATAAAATTGACTATCAAGATTCAAAAAAAAATATAATTTATTATCATTCTATCTAATATGATGGATTTTAATGTAGGCACTACGCCTCCAAGAGCCCACCACATAAACATCAGAAGCCTATCCATGCATGTGCTCACAATAAAGATCAGTTAGCCTGCTGTGATGATGCGACAATCTTAGATAGAAACATTAGTGGATTTACAAAATTATATGATAGTGATTCTACTGCCATTGTCGAAGTTTATTATTTTCTTCCTTGTGTAGTGTAAATCTCTCTTTTGTTCCCCTTTTTCACGTGGATTCTTTCTTCTCCTTTCTCTTAATAATAAAGATAAATTGTATTTAGCCTCCTATAGTTTATCATGTTTGTCTTTCTTCTTCTCTATTTCGTAATTCAATTAAAAACTTCTCATAGTCTGACAAAATTCTACTTGGATGCCCCTAAAATTAAAACCTAAGTTTTTTTCAGGAAAAAATAACGCAAAATGACAAAAATATTTCTAACATAAAAAAAAACTCTCCCCTCTTCTCCTCTCTTTTTTCCATCCTCGTCCTCTCCTCCTTCGGACTCTTTCCTTCCTCCTCCTCCTCCCTCATCCTCCTTCTCCCCTCCTCTTCCCCCACTCCCTTTCCCTTTTCCTCCCCCTCCTTCCTTTATCCTCCTTTCCTCCTCCCCTTCCTCAATACCAAGGAGGAGGGGCGAGGAGGAGAGGGGAGGAGGGAAAGAGGAGAGTTCAGAAGAGGAGAGAGGAGAGTTGGAGAAGGAGGAAGGAGGGTAAGAGAGAGTGTTTTTTTAGGTTAGGATCATTTTAGTCATTTTGTGTGACTCTTTGCTGGAAAAAATTATTGTTCTGGCTTTAGGATTCTCATAGTATAATTTTGCCAAACTAGAAAGAATTTTTAATCGAATTACAAAATAGAGGGGAGCGAGAGACAAATATGATAAATTACAGAGGGCTAAACATAATTTACCCTAATAATAGTATAGTGCTCTTTTTTATTCTTGTCTACTGTCTTCGTCATTTTATATGATAAAATGTTATCAGCTTTAAGTAGGGACAAAGCTCCAGGATAAAAAAAGTAGGCCGCTCTGATGACTCCCTCATTGGTGTTCAGGGTGTATTCGTCGGAGATGGGGTCGTTCCTTGGAGCTCCATGAGGATGAGTAAGAAGGGAAGTGAGGAGAGAGAGAGAGGAGTGGAAGAGAGAGAGAGGGATAGAAAAAAAGACGAGGAAGGTAAGATGTTTTAAAAAAATCAAAAATTAATTGAATACTATTTTAGTAGTTTAGTCATTGTCACGCCAGTAACTATTTATCCAAGTCATTTTTAAGTCTTGCTCCACATGACATCAAAATGATGTCGTTTGCCCAAAAACCGGGTCTCGAAATCGGTCAATAATAAAATTAAAATAAATTGAACATGTTTTATAGTTTTAGAATCACAAGATACCTAAATAATAATCGGTAAAATCACTTAGTGTACTTTTACTTAAAACGAATTATCTCTACCGCAACAAAGAAATGAGATGAACGGAAGAAGGTTTTAGTTTCTTCGGAAAAATGATCTCGAAATTATCCATGACCTCGTCTATTTTATTTGATAGTGACTTCGGACGTAGGAGACTATAAGCTACTTTTTCAGTAGGTCCGTGCATATCTTTCGCTTTCCCGTTTATGGGGCTTTTTTTTTACACCGACGCAAGAAAGTTTTAAAGCAAAAATTGTATGAACCGATATTTATATTCATCTCTTGACGAATGTGTCAAAATTTTTCAAAATAAACCGATATTTCACAGCTTGTAAATTTATAGTAAGTAAGAAAAATATCGAATAAGATCTAAAGGGGTTTTGTGAATGTTTTAATAGAAAACTAAATTAACAAAATAAAAAAATATATGCAAAAAAAATAATGAGAAACAATAGGTAGATTCAAAGTCGGAATACTACTTGGTCGATCATTGGATCAATAAAGATAATCTAATTCATCTAGTAAATAAGGGTAAATCTCCACCAACTGTAGAGGCCACTAATATCCAATAATTAAATAGCCAAATGACAGTCTATCTAATTATTTATAATCTCAGAGGCCACGACAAGAAAATAGCATTAAGAATATATATTTTTACTCCTAGCAATGGTATGTATAAACTAACCTTACTTATTCCTAGTTAATTAGTTTGGTAATAACCATTCATCGCTGAGTTAACTTTGGTCATATTTCAATTCCAAACTGCAACCATAAAAAATTGATGACATGTGAGTTCTAGAATAAATTCATGACTAAAACTCATTCAAGAAAAATATTAAAAACAAGAAATAAGCAATTACCAATGAATAATATTAAGAAAATAAGATCCTCACAACCATGGGTCGCTCCATCAAATTCACGAGGAAGATTAGTTTCTCATAGTAATGTAAAATCTATTCTATGGAATATAAATATTATAAAAATAAGAGAGATCTAAAACTAAAGGTACCAGTGTTTATATTACCTCCTAATCCTAGGTCAACCTAAAGAGTTCTAATTTGTTAGAAAACTAAATTTTTAATATTGTCCCAAATATATGTCAAATAAAATCTAGCAGATTATTTTTTAGTATTCCAGTCATAACTTTCTCTTTCGGACTTCGATATGTATGTTCTTTATATCAACAGAAATATAAAAGAAAAAACTTCAATTTATTTGATAATTAACTTCTCTTAATTCTGTTCCAAAATGGACCAAAGTGGTCTTCAAAATATACTGTCCTCGCTAGATTCCTCATTCAAGTGTATTCTTTTTCAAAATTGTCTATTTTTCTATGAATTAGTACAAAGAATAATTAGTCACCTAAAACTCAAATGTTAACTAAAATAATACAAAAATAAATATTAAAGTACAGACTCAAAATCTTATGTATTTAATATGTGTTTTAGACACACATCACTTATATATAGAGTATCAAACCTGACACCAAAATAATTACATAGATACATAATCAGGGCAAAACCAAAATTTTAGTAAAAAATCTATTAAAAAATATAACTAATTATCAAATATTTTTTTTAGTCCGGGCAATTTACCCACAACAAATAACGGTCCTCCGCTCCGCCCCTGTATATAAGTAAAAGCAGAGACAAGTTCTTTCGATCACCCCAAAAAAAAAAGCTCGACCAAAGAATCAAACTTCCCCTAATTGCACCTATGGAGTGCGCTTAGTAATTTTAAGTGAACTTTTAAGATTAAAATATCTGCTGAGGATATTTGATACATGTGTTTAGTGCGCTTGCCTTAATCAAACCATTTTCGGGATGTCTGCTACGCTCTAGAGAATTAAATCATAATTTGTTCCTTGTTTTACAAAACAGCGGAACTAACTACCAATTAATGTTTATTTTTTTTTTTTGGTGGGAACCAATTAATGTTTATTTAAACTGCGATGGACATTCCCGCAAATTGAGGGTAGGCGTTATTTGCTTCTTTTTTTCAAATTTAAAATTTACATGATTAGTTACTTATGACATGAACTGATATGTAACATTTTGTCAATATAAAAATTAGATCAAATGATCATGGTTGATGAAATAATTGAATCGTTTAGTCAAAGGACTCACGGACTAACAATATACTATTTCTATGCTCTAATCAAAAGAGAAAACACTCGAGTTAAGTTGGGTTCAAATTTTTCCTTAACTTGAGTAGTAGGGACTCATTATAAAAACTAAATTAGAAATAATTACCTTAAAATCTAGACTCTTTAAACAAACACCATTTTTAGTTTTTCAATAACCTTTCTCGCTCCTCGTAATTTGAACTAATAGCAATGTTTAGTCTATATCTCAGTCGTTGGAGAATTTCTCCAACAAAATTTGAGATCAAACTGCCCTCACTCTAAAAGACAATAAAAAAAATTTATCCTTGAACTTTTTTACTTTGAAGCTTCATCACCAGTTCAACTTCGAACTTAAAACTAAGCCACAAACCTACTCAAGTAACCAATCCACTTCATCTCTCAAAATCCTAAAAAAAAAAAAAAAGTAAACAACAAGCCAAGGTTTCGATCGGATCTTCAATGGTGGATGGATTGTAGATGTCTATTTCGAAACAGTGAAGGAGATAGAGGATAATGTTTTTCTTTGCAATGGAAAGAAAAAGACGAGGAAGAGGAGAAGGGAGAGAGGGAGAGTTGATTGGGATTTTTTGATTTTGTAGTCAAATTAATTGGTTTTTTCACAGGAGATTTCATTAACTACCTAGATTTGCAAAATTTGCACTCTTTCCCAATTTTAGGGAAAGGTTTGATGGTGCCCACATTAATTAGATGCTATTTGATATTTAATGAAATACTGTTAAGATTTAGTTAATTAAATGTTTCAGAAATTTTTTTTTTGTTTGAAAGATTGAAGAAATGTGGGCTTTTTTAATTTTTTTAAGAGACAGTTTTATCATTTTTCATGTCTCCTAATCAAAAATTATTTTTCCTGGCCAGAATGAGGGACCGAAACATATTATTAGTTCAAACTAGTGTTGAACTAATAATTGAAAATAATAAGAACCAAAAATAGTGTTTGTACAAAGAGCAGGCTAATTATAAAAAATATATTGACTAATAATTGAGATTTTTTTATTTTGTAGTCAAATTAATTGGTTTTTTCGCAGGAGATTTCATTAACTACCTAGATTTGTAAAAATTGCAGACTCTTTCCCAATTTTAGGGAAAGGTTTGATGGTGCCCAGATTAATTAGATGCTATTTGATATTTAATTAAATACTGTTAATATTTAGTTAATTAAATGTTTCAGAATATTTTTGTTGTCTGAAAGATTGAAGAAATGTGGGTTTTTAATTTTTTTTTGAGAGACAATTTTATCATTTTTTGTGATTCCTCATCAAAATTATTTTTCGTTGCCAGAATTAGAGATCAAAAATATTATTAGTTCAAATTAGGATAAACGAGAAAAATTATTGACAATAATAAGAACCAAAAATAGTGTTTGTACAAAGAGCATTAAACGTAGGCTAATTAACCCTAAAAAGTATATTGACTAATAATTGAAGAAGACTATATTTTATTATAACAAGTAGTAAAAATATGCTTAAAAAGATTATTCCGCAATTATTGTTTTGCTAAGTTGGCGGGTACAGAATGGAACCATATCCTCTTGCAGGAGAAGCTACAGAACATCTTGATTATTATTTTTATTGCTGCAACAACTTGGTACCGAACATATATTAGAAGGACTAATTAAAGTTTAAGAAATTTTTTAATTGATCAATTAAGATTCCCACTAAAGAAACCCTCAATTAATCCTCTCAGCTTTCCCTGAAAAGGAGAGTACGATAAATATCCAACCTCTTCTATATATTTTCCCTTCTTCTCCTAACACACACTTCTAATTCACCAACAATGGCCACCAACTCTTTCTCCGTCTCCGTTCTGCTTCTACTCTCCCTCGTCCTCCATTCCCATCTACTTCTTCCTTCTTCCGGCTCACACGCCGGCGAAATCTCCGGTGATGTCACAAGCAACAAAAATGTCGTTCCTAAAAGGACTGCCTTTGAAATAATCATCGGCGGAGGATTCTACTTTCCTCCCCCGGTGTATGAATTTTGCCCTCCTCCTCCTCCCCCTCCCGAGCCAATGTGCCCTCCTCCTTCTCCACCTCCGCCCCCTCCACCTCCACCTCCGCCTCCGCCACCGCCACCTCCGCCTCCCAAGCCAATGTGCCC
>SOPF01028761.1:59500-80770 GCA_012979155.1 Hypericum perforatum
CTCCTCCGCCTCCTCCACCATCACCACCCCCGCCGTCTCCTCCGCCCCCTAAACGGTCACCACCCCCACCACCGCCATCTCCTCCGCCTCCGCATCCACCTCCTCCTCCAAAACCAAAACCACCGCTGACCCCCAACCTCGTTCGCGACAAGAAGACGTTCTTCCGCCTTGGGAAACTGATCAAGAACGGCAATCTCGAAGCCCTCAAAACCTGGAGAACCAAGAGCAACCCTTGCGACTTCACCGGTGTCACTTGCGACAGGAGGCCGGACACCAACGTCAGGTCCGTGGCGGCCGTCGACTTCAACGGCTTCATGTTCCGCGGCTCCCCGACTGCGCCGCTCCAGCTCGCCGGGTTCCTCGACCAGCTCGTTGACCTCGCCGTCTACCACGCCAACACCAACAACTTCTCCGGCTCCGTCCCGGCGATCCCCATCACCAGGATCAAGTACCTCTACGAGCTCGACCTCAGCAACAACAACCACACCGGAACTTTCCCCTCCACCGTCCTCCAAGCTACTAACCTCACCTTCCTCGACCTCAGGTCAGTGACAGACTCGCAGTTAACTTACCCCGTTGAATTTTTTAAATCAGAAAATAATAATACTTTAATATCTATAGATTTGTTTTCACGAAGAGCAAAAACGAATTATAACAATTACTTAAGACTGAGTACGGAAAAATTTTAAGTTCTTGATTTTTATTTCTGAATTCCGGTGTATATTTTAATATAGGAAAAATTACGCTGAAATCCCTTCTTTTTGAACAAAATATTATTTTTAGTCCTTATTGTTTTCAATAATCTTTCCCGTTCTTCCTAGTTTGACTTAATAGTACTTTTTAATCCTACCTCCGACGTCAAAAATAATTTAGACGAAGAGGCTCATGAAATAAGTAAATTGTCCTCAAATAAAATAACAAGAAAATTTTATTTTCTTCAAACTTAAGAACATCAAAAACACACTCAATAACATCAAAAGTATTTAATTAAATAAATACTTACAACATCTAATTAAAAATTAAACCAATTAATTAAAAATCTCCAAGTTATTAACTCTAACTTCAAATTTGGACACCTTAAACAACCTGATCCAAACCCAAACCCATCTCCATCTA
Organism: Hypericum perforatum; assembly: GCA_012979155.1. Classification (NCBI taxonomy): domain Eukaryota; kingdom Viridiplantae; phylum Streptophyta; class Magnoliopsida; order Malpighiales; family Hypericaceae; genus Hypericum; species Hypericum perforatum. The sequence goes on from SOPF01028761.1 coordinate 60,617, forward strand.
CGTCATCATCATCCCATCTTTTTTTTTTCTCCCCGGCTCCGACCACCACCCCCTCCCTCTCGGAGAAGTTTGGCAACCTCGACATTCTCTCGAACAGCCTCGGTGTCCATTCGTTCGTTCTCAGGTTGTCGATCGACGTGAGGTAGTCGAGATGACAATATATCTTGGAGCTAACTCTAAGCTTTTACGAATATAAAGACCATAAATACAAAGATACAAATTATGCCGTGAGATGAGAGACAATTCTGAATCCGACCAAGTAAACTATGCAACTCATCGACCACTTGGGTCCCCCTATTGATGTTTTTGCTGTATTGGATTCATTTGATGTTCAATTTGGATGTTGTTAGTGTTTAGTTAATTAGGTATTATTTATGTTCTTGAGTGGTGTGTCCTTGGTGTTTTTTTAGGGTTGTGTCTTTGTGTTTTTGATGGTCTACAGTTTTTTTGTTCTTTTGATCGAAGAATAGTTTTATCATATCTCATGCCTTTTCGGTAAAATTATTTTTTAGTGTCAGAATTAAAAAAATGTTATTATTTTAATTTAAAAGGATTAATTTTTTTCCCGAAAACGTTAAAGACTAAAAATAGCATTCGTTCAAAAAGTGAATACCTTAACCTATTTTTTTTAAAAAAATTTCCCTTTAAATATAGCTATTGAATGATTTTGGTCCCCACTAGATTAAAGTTTTGGACCGTCCCGGTTGCACTGACCGGTGGGCTCATATAATAACAATTAGAAACGAATTTCAACTACTACAACATTTAATAACTACAAAAAACAAATTGTCATATGCATTAACTCATGCGTCAACCTGTATTATTTCTTTTCTTCAAAGAAATTACTCCATAATAGCAGGTCAATACAAACAAAATAAATCCTTTTCAATACATATTAGGTGGGTATATTTTAATTTATTACATTATCAAATGTTGATTTTTTTCTATTTGGTCAAATTATTAATATATTATATATATATATATATATATATATATGTTTTTTTGATATCACGTAGTTTTCAATATTCATTTGTTGGTTGATTGTGATTAAGTCTTGACATAATTGGAGAAAAAATTTCCAACAAATTAAATTATCATGTATTTAAACTCAAAATTTCGTACATACTTGAGTAATGAATGTTAAAAATTCATCGACCTTGTTTCAGGTTTAACAAATTCCACGGTTCCGTCCCTGCCGACGTCTTCAGCCTCTCTCTCGACGTACTCTTCATAAACAACAACAACTTCGACGGCCCCATCCCGGCCAACCTCGGCTCCTCGCCGGTCTACTACCTCGCCCTCGCGAACAACCGCTTCACCGGAACCATCCCCAAGTCCATAGGGAAGTCTCCGAGGCTGCGCGAAGTCCTCTTCCTCAACAACTTACTCACCGGTTGCCTCCCTTACGAGGTCGGACTTCTCAAGAACCTAACCCTCTTCGACGCCGGGAAGAACTATCTGACCGGCCCGATCCCCCACTCGATATCCTGCCTCAAGAAGCTAGACATCTTCAACCTCGCCTCGAACCTGTTCTACGGACCAGTTCCCGAGCCGGTCTGTTCTCTCGGGAGCTTGTCCAACCTGTCTTTGTCGTTCAACTACTTCACCCAGGTGGGGCCCGAGTGTCGGAAGCTCATAAAACTCAAGATCCTCGACGTGAGGATGAACTGTATCCTTGACTTGCCGGACCAGAGAACCGCCGAGGAGTGCGCGCATTTCTTCTCGACCCCCCGAACTTGTCCGGACGAACGGTCGTTGACTTATGTTCCTTGTAGCGGCAATGGGAAGTACGGGTCCCATGTTTCTGCCGGTGACCGGTCGACTGATCCTCGGAATCAAAACGGCGGGACTCGCCGTAGGACTTATGAAGCTCTTCACGCGGGAAATGTGTAGTGTCGGTGTTTGTATTTTGCAAGTGTTTTCGGTCCGGTGAATTACGAAGATTAATCTTTACGTTATAGTCAAATTTGGAGTATTAAGGGATGTAATTGTATCCGTTCAAAATGAATATAATGTCAAATAAATCAAGTGTATGTACGAATTTCAAGAAATATAATTTTTACATTGTTAATTACCTGCAGTTGTGTTGACGGAAAATGTAAACACCTCAGTTTTACAAGGTTAACTTTTGGATCACGCTTTGTAATTTGGAAGTAGACACACAGGCACAACATAATTAAGATGTACATATGTTTCGTGAGATATTAAAAAGTCTCAAATTCAATCAATGACTATTATTTGGTTCAGTAGAAAAAGTTATGTTATGAATCGGGATTTATTATGATCCAATTATAGGGGAAAAGAGTGATGGATTTCCATTTATAAAAGAGGGAGAGAGTCGTTGTCAATGCATGCTGGTGATGTGTTAATAAAGTTTTAGTATTAATTGTGTCGACCAAAAAAAAAAGTTTTAGTATATGACCGATCGGCAATAAATTCTAGGCACTTGTCTTTGGAAAGGACTAAAGTTGATACTTAGAATCACCCGTAGGACGACAATGACAATGGATGCGTGACACTCGCACATGGAGGCCCCCTAACCTTAAAAAAGAAGGCTTTCATTTAAAAGTTACTTTAACAAAAGAGATTGTTAAGTATGAAATTGAATTACTCACCAAAAAAAAGTTACTGTGCACAAATACACTAATTGTCTAAAAAATCAGTAATCGCGTACTCTTAATGGTGATCAAAGAGAAAAACCTATCAGTTGAACAGATGCTAAGAGATAGATGTTTATCTTATGATATTCTAATGACTCCTCCGCTTTCCTCGATGCACGAAGATGTTCTCGATACAATATCCTAATCGACCAGCTTACTTTCTACTTCATTCTTCAAAAGAAATTTAGCCAACCCACTTGTAATCTTGTCTATAGCCTGGACCTCCAGCTGCCAAGAAGCCCGGACCCACCCCAAGTTGAACCCCAAGTTTGAACCCTTGACAATCTTATTTAAAAGATTAAATTATATTTAGTCACTTGTATTTTGCCATATTTGTTTCTGTTCTCATCTATTTTATAAATTGATTAATAAATCTTCTTAATTTGTTAAAATTGTACTATGAGGCGCAAAAAATTATCCTTAAATATTATTTTTCTTGCGAAATTCGTATAACCTCACAAAGTAAATAAAATACCATTCAAAAAAAATATTTATAAACAAATGAAAGACAGAATTCTCAATTAAAGAAAAATGTTAAAACGGATTAAGAAGTTTCAGTGATGCACTCACTTTTTGAAAATAAAGAAAGGGGTAATGTCTGGATACTTTAGCTAGCCGCCTCCTGGGCCCCTCACTTCAAAACTCAATAAACAAGGCAACCCTACAAAAAAAATAAAAAAAATTAAGGAGTGTCGGTGTACATCTCGAATTTAAATTATTTTGTTTAGTATGTGTCTGGATAATAGGTCTCCACGGAAATAGAAGGTACACCCTCTCTAAAGTATCTAACCGGATATATTTTCGTCCGTAGTGTAGTCGTAGTTCTGCTACTAGGACAAGTGGACGACCCTGTTTTGGGTAAACGAGAACAATTCTGCGACGATCAAAGGGACTCGCTGGTCCCAATTGTGTGTCTAGTTTTTTGATTTACGTGACAAGTGTTCATATTTCTCCTTTCTTCACGAGTAAGGATTTCTTAGAACAAAATAATCCATTCAATTGACAAATGCAAACATGATTATAGTGTGTTGTTAATAGAAAACTCAATCAAAATATCAACTTCCATAATTCAAAAGTTCTCCGGTAAGATTATAAAAAAAATATGTAACTGGCAATTTGGTTGCAAGATATTAATAAGGTAGTGGCTAGTAACCGATATGTAACATATTCGAGACATTTAACATGGAGATAACAATCGCTAGGATCTTGACTCACATGTATGACCGTTACTGTTGACTATATAATTCTACTTAAGAGGGTTCTAATTGTTGATAACCTTTGTTACGTACGTGGCTTATTTTACTAATTTCAAGTTAGGTTCGGACAATGTTCTAACCGGTCAAATTTTCGATCGAAAAAGATCTTGAAGCAAAATCCTGTATCAACCAAAACAAAGATGCATCCACACACACTCACAAATAATAGTAAACTACATTTAGACATCAGGGACTCACATCGACACTAGAACAGCAACTTTATTTTCCCAACAAATTACACCAACTTTATTACACCAACAAATTACCTAGATTTCTGTCAATTATTAAACGCATTGTGTGATAGTCCTTCCGAGTACACCCTTTTGGCAACAACAAGTTCCACTTAAACAAAATAACCTCTCATCCTACTGACGAAATGTCTTCAGTTCATCAATCAGGGAATTGAAGTCAGAGGAAGACGATCCTCCAACTTCAATTGCCTTCTTAGCCATTTCCCCCAACTCCGAAGCCCGATTCCTCATCGCCTCTGATTCTTCACCCACCATGATCCTCCTGATCGCCCTCTCTATCGCCTCGCAATGCATGAAATCACCGTACAGCCTCGCCCACTCCTTGACCCCGACAGGAACTCCTATCTTCAAAACATCTGTGACGAGCTTCTCGTTGTAGAATTGCTCTGCGAAGACCGGCCACGTGACCATCGGCTTCCCTGCTGTTATCCCTTCGAGTGTCGAGTTCCATCCGCAATGAGTCACGAACCCACCTACCGCCTTGTGGTCGAGGATCAGGACTTGGGGTGGCCACCCTCGAATGATTAGTCCTTTCCCTTTCGTGCCTTCTTCGAATCCCTGAGGCAGCCATTCTTCCTTGTCAGGTATTTTCCTGACGACCCAGATGAAGTCCTGTCCTGAAGCTTCGAGTCCCAGTGCAATTTCCTTCAACTGGGAGGCAGTGAAATTGGTCAAGCTTCCGAAACAGACGTAAACAACTGACCCGGGTTTCTTCCCATCGAGCCATTCCAGGCACTCCTTTTGGTTGATTGCAGCCTGTTTCCCTCTATCCGATTTCTCTTCAATCCCTCTGTTACAGAGCGAGACAGGACCAATATGCCAAGCCCTTATCCTCAGGAATTTCCTGTAGAAATCTGCATAATCTGGCTCCAGCTCGTAGAAACTATTGACAATAACCCCGAAACACTTTTCCTCCGATTCCCTGCAGGATTTCACAAACCTGACGAACTCCGTCTCCTCTTCCTGCCTTTCCGAGTCCGACAATTGCTTCCTGGTGAGTTGTATCTCCCCAGGGAGATTCGGAACGACAAAGGGCTCCGAATCTGACAAAACCCGCTTCTGAGGCTGGTACTTCATGAGGCATTGCATGGTACACAAGGAAAAGAAGCTCGTCCCGTGGAACACCAACCTCGGAATCCCGAACTTGGAAGCTGCATCCGTAGCCCAGGGGAAGAACATATCTGCCACGAGGCAATCCGGTCGGGTCTCCTCGAGAACCTTCTCCAAGGGTTCCCGGAGCATGGCCGTAGCCATCAGGAACTTGGGGAACAGCTCTGATCCATCTTCGCGAGACATGATCGAATCCGAAGTCTCGCATCCTTGGGGTAGGCCAGCCTCCTCGGCCGGGAACCTAACGGTCACGATGCTAATGTCGAGACCCTTGACGTTCTTGGTTCTCTCAAGGGTCCTGGAGAATGAAGCCGCGTGTCCAGGAGTGGTGATAATGGAAGCTTTCATGCCTCGCGAAGCGAACAGCTTGGCTATGTCCAGAGCTGGTATGGTGTGGCCATGAGCCATGAGGGGGAAGAAGCAGACATGTAATTGACGGTCCATGCCAACCATATTATAATATGTTATTTGCTGAAGTCAAATAATTGGTATTGATTTGGTTTTCTTGCTTCATCCATGGCGCTTGGGCTTCTATTTTATAGTATGTAATAAGCTGACAAACTGGAGATTGTCTCGGCGCCATCGCCTAGAAGTGCGAAACCCGGAGAATCTTCGACACCATGCACGAGATGTTGAGAATTTTCCGGCGCCTCCTGGAGATTTATCTTTTTTTCTCAAGGGAATACCATTTGTCTATATTACGTTTTCCGGACTTGTTCGAAATTTTTAAACACTATTGATTGGACCAAGTATTACAATCAGAATGATTACTTTTGTTGGATAAGTAAAGAAATTGATTTAAATCAGTGGACAGGAGAGCTGTGTCGCTCTACGATGTCAACTAAAACACGTAATTTTCCCAATCAGTTTTACTACCACAGAGTTTGTTCAGATCTGCAATTCGACTTTGTATATATAAAGAAATTTGTATGTTTGTGATTGTCGTTTCGAGGAATAAGAATATACTTAAAAACCAAGAGGTTTTAATGTATACGACTTCTCCTGTCGACATATAAAAGAACACTTTTTTTTGATAATTTTGTTAATTTTTTTTGTAGGTAAATAATTTTATTAAAATGGGAAAAGGAAAAGAGTAGTGCGAATTTACAAGGAAAATGAAAAACAATATAAAGCATGTCTATCTTATTTTAAGCAAAATTATTTAGCCCGATACTACGTAGTTTGGCAGGCTTTATCATTTGATTTAGGAAGAACATCGCCCTAATTAACATCATGTCCATGAATTATAAGTTTATTATTTTATTTGCAATATAATTGAAATGGACTAAAGTCTCTACAGACACAAAAGGAATGTAAATCAATTCTTAAATTTCATTTTGGTCCAAAAACATAGTTATAAGAATCAATTCCAAACATGCATATGCAAGTGAATTTTGACCATTATTTCCCGTAAGAAGATTTTGGCCATTATATTATTGGGAAAAGTACAAAATAAGTCATGTAGTTTCGCACTTTTTGACATATGATCATGTACTTCAAAAACGACTAAAAAAGTCCTGACGTTAGCTTTGGAGTATCAGTTTTAGTCCCCCGAACCTAAATTCGTCCGAACCTATGGAAAATTACTTCTTCATCCCGTTGTTTTTAAATTTTAGTCCCAAATCCTAAATTCTTTTTCAATTATATTTATTATATCAAAGTAGTATTAAGTTTGTTTTATTTTTCTCGTAAAACATCTTCTACAACTTTAAAACATCTTAACACTAACCCAATTAAAAATCAAGAACATCAATTAATTAAAGACCAATAAATTAAATTAAACACCAAACGAACTACCCCGATTATTCTTCGAGTACGATTCCCAACCGTCAGTGGACATCGATCTAACATCCTCCGACGATGGCGACTACCAAGACTTCGATGTTCTCCACTAAGGAGAAGCCTTAGACGACGATTGTGGCGAAGACCACAGGCCGGCGTTCTCCCTTACGCCGAGGCAACTCACGTATTCCATGTTTCCCACGAGCTCTCCATCGTCCTATCCCACGGTCCCACCCTCCACTCCTTCTTCGCCTGTTCGTCACCCAGCTTGTCCGCGTGCTATCTGCCTTCGACGACAACTGCATCGAGCGACTGGCCTAAATTCACCAATTTTCCCTCCTCCTTGCCCTTCCAATATCCTCGATCTCACCAGCCTGGACTCGATAGAATTCTACAAATACCCCTCACCCGCTTCCAAGTTCGCCGCCGAGAAACCGGAGGTGCTCTTCCAAAACCTCCGCTACTTCTCCTGCTCCAAGGAGTCCGAGATCGAGGAGGTTTGCAAGGCTCACTATCAGGACTTCATCCTCGCCGTCGACGACCTTCGATCTCTCCTCTCTGATGTGGAGTCCCTCAAGTCAGCTCTTTCCGACTCCAACTTCAAGCTCTAGTCCGTTGTCGGACCTCTCCTCGCCTCACAAGAGACGAGGAGAAGAAGAAGAAGAAAGTGGGATATGGGAGGCGGTCGGGAGAAGGAGAGGGCGGTGGTGGAGAGGTGACGTGGCTGGAGGTGGTTGAAGGAGAGGAGGAGGAGGTTGTTGGTGTATTTAAAAATTGGGGGAGATAATTTGAGACTAAAATGTAAAAAAAAAATAGGATGAAAAAGTAATTTTCCATAGGTTTGGGACGAATTTAGGTTTGGGAGACTAAAAATGATACTCTGAAGCTAACGTGAGGACTTTTTTAGTCGTTTTTGAAGTACAGGATCATATGTCAAAAAGCGCAAAACCACATGATTTATTTTGTAATTTTCCCTATATTATTTGATGACCGACGAGTTCGAGCATCCAAAATCCAAGTGCAACACGTCACTCACGACCGTCTTGAATAGTTTCCTATCCACGAGTTTTTAACTTCTCTAGCTAAATCAGAACTTTGTACTTCTTAGTTCTTAGTTCGTTTTTCCGTGAGCACCGACCCCAATTTTGGAACATATCTAGATTAATGATGTTTGGTGTAAATAAATTCACCTCTGAAAAATCTCGACCCAATTTTATTTGGCCATTCTCCTGTCTATCCTGATTGTCCAATTCCCAACCCTAACCGTGCTTCTAAATCCTCAGACTAAATGACCTAGATTTTGTGATAACTAAATAATATTCATCAATTTCGATAATCTATGTTATCTGAATCTCACGTATGGTACAACACTACTCATTTTTTGTATTATGTCAATCACTAATTCTATTAGGCGTGGATTATTATTGTTATTATAGCGATCTCGTCATACTAAAAAACTTTTTGATCCTTTTATCTCCTATGGATTATTATTATTATTTCAAGTAGTTGGCGTCGTAAGATGAACATCTCCAATCTAGGGATGACAAAAAGATCCAGACCCTATGGATCAGATCCTTACCCTATCCAGTGGGTCTTAGGATTCATGGGTCATGGATAGGGTATGGATTTATGTATGTGGATTTTAATAGGGTCTGAGTCTGGATTGAATCGATTTAAACCCAGATCCAGACCCTACCCATAGACCCATTTATTAGACCCTACCCATATATCCATTAGTTAGATCATACTTAGACCCTAGTTAGTTTATTATGAAAATAATTATAATACATATATAAGTTAACTCAAAAAATTCTAATACATAATTAGACAAACCTCAATATGACTATTTCGTGAGGATCAAGAAGAAACTCAAAAGTTCAGTGAGCAAATCTGAATTAGATCATTACTTGGAAGAGTTTGTTTTACCTAGAGCGGAGAACTTTGACATATTAAGTTGGTGGCAAAATAATGGGCTCAAATACCCCACATTGCAAATCATTGCTCGAGATGTGCTATGTATTCCTGTGTCCAGTGTTGCCTCGGAGTCTGCTTTTAGCACAAGAGGTAGGGTAGTAAGCATTCATCGTAATCGTTTGTATTCGAAGACTTTGGAAGCTTTAATGTGTTTGCAAAATTGGTTGCGTGAGACCATAAAAAAGGACAATTCGATAATGATATATTTTATCAAGTTTGTGATTTAAAATTCGGGTATATATGATATTAATTTTTTAATATTAAAATATCAAATTTTAAATAACTAGTTAAGTAATTAAATTTGATTTTCAGATGCAAAAAAAAACGAGAAGAATTACATTACATGAGCAAGAAGATAGCATGAAGATAATCACAGAGACTTATTCAAAAGTCACATGGAAAATCAGCAAAAAATTAGTTTATTTTCGAACTTTATATTTCATACTTATAAATTTATTGATAACTTGTGAACCATATTTATTTAGTTAGTTAAAATGCTACTATTTTATATAAATTTAGTTTGATACTATTTTTTTAGGGATAATTGCCCTCGCCCCCCTGGGGTTTGCGGAAATTAGTGATTCAGCCCCTCTATTTTTTTTTATTATTATTTAGCCCCTCTAGTTTGTGAAAAGGGTATTATTTAGCCCCTATCACCGGAATCCGGCCATTTCTCCGGCGAAAATGGACCTGAGATGACGAAAATATCCTTTTCCTTTAAAAAAGTAAAAAAATAAATTGAAATACAATCGTAACTCGTATTGAGCTAAAATTTTTCATGAAGCATCCTAAAAATATACATTATTTACCTAAAATATTCCAAACCTTTAGAGGGAACATAAGTATTTTTTTTATTTTCTAACGTGCCAAAATTTTGTAAAATCATATAAAATAGAACATTTGTCTAATTGGGCCAAAACTTGTCCCATATGTTCTTAAGCATCTTTAATGAATTTAGGAATCAAAAAGTCTGGATTCTCACGAGCTATTTTTGAAAAAGTCTGGAGATACCAAAAATATAGAGTTTTAATTTATTTTTTTACTAAAGATGGAGTCTTTAGTAAAGATGCTTAAGGACACATAGAACAAATTTTTGGTCCTAAATTTACTAAATATGCTTAAGAACACATGGGACAAGTTTCAGCCCAATTAGACAAATTTTCTATTTTATATGATTTTACAAAATTTTGGCACGTTGGAAAATAAAAAAAAATATTTCTGTGGCTCCAAAATTTCTGAAATATTTTACGTGAATAATGTATATTTTTAGGATGTTTCATGAAAAATTTCAGCTCAATACGAGTTACGATTGTGTTTCAATTTATTTTTTTACTTTTTAAAGGAAAATGATATTTTCGTCATCTCAGGTCCATTTTCGCCGGAGAAATGGCCGGATTCCGGTGATAGGGGCTAAATAATACCCTTTTCACAAACTAGAGGGGCTAAATAATAATAAAAAAAATAGAGGGGCTGAATCACTAATTTCCGCAAACCCCAGGGGGGCGAAGGCAATTATCCCATTTTTTTATTATATAAACTCTATTTTTTTCTTATTTTTATATGGAGCATATTAAAGTTTTTAAAAAAATATGGTATAAAATAGCGGGTCTATGGATATGGCATGGATTTTTGATTAGACCCTAAGGTCTGGGTCTAGATCTTTTTAAAAAATATTCATAAGGTCGTGGGTAGGGTATAGATCCAACTAAAAAAATTAGGATATAGATTGGATACTATCAATACCCTAGACTACCCTACCCATATCTCTACTCCAATCCAAATGCAATACGTGACTACCGATTAGACTATTGACGATCCTTTGACTCCTCGAGTCCAACCGGTCGCTGGGCCAGCCAATCGTTTCCTTACAGCACGTTGCCTGATCTCCCACGTTGGGCCACCCAACATAGTTGGCCCACATAGGTTTTAGAAGTCTAGAAGTTTAATGCCTGTGAGCTGTGAGGCTATGACAGTTCTTCCGAAGCGCCCATGGGTAGAATAGCTCCATGTTTGGAATATAGGTATGGAACCCTTTTAATTTTGAAAGAACTAAATAAACAATATTTATTTATCATTTGGAATAACTACTAAAGTAATTTATGTTTACATTATTTTGAAGTTTCATTATATTGTTGTATATAAATTTAGTCTATATGACACCTAACTGTTCACAAAACGAGAAATTTACAAAATTTATTTTCCAAATATCTGCGACGCTTAGTCATCTTTTGTTGCATCTTCGTCATTTTTTGAGTAATAGACCTATATTTCTCAATAGACCCACATGAGGTCTACTTGTCTGGACTCTGGCATGTATCACTTTCTCCTTCCCGTAGAATGTCTTGACAAGGAATCCATAGCAATCACCTTCCGATTCGATGATCTTCTTCCTCATGACAGACATGTAATCATCACCTAGGTATGTCCTGTCAACTTCGCACACTTGGTCCTTGATCAGAAAGATGTTTCCAGGGAGATTCGGAACCAGAAACGGCTCCGAATCCGAGGGAACATCTTTCAGCGAAGCGTACCGTTTCAGGCATTGAGAAACAAGGCAAGAAAAGAAGCTGCTTATATAGAACAGCAACATCGGAATCCCAAACTTGGCTGCGGAATCCTTTATCCAAGGACAGAACATGTCGGACACCAGTCAATCCGGTTTCAGCTCTTCCGTGACCTTCTCCGTCGCCGGTGCTGTTTCTACTGCTACTAGAGTTTCCACAAGTAGGTTTCTGTGTCGTCGTCGTTGTTGACGGTGTCCATTGGTTTGTTCTCAGGTTGCCGATTGACGTGAGGTAGTCGAGATGACAATATATTTTTGGAGCGAAATCTAAGCTTAAAGAATATAAAGAGCATAGATACAAAGATGCAAGTTACGGCTTGAAATGAGAGGCAATTTCGAATCCGACCAAATAAATTATGCAACTAATCGACAACCTGGTTCCCTGTTGACGTTTATGTTATATTGGATTCATTTGGTGTAATTGGATATTGTTAGTGTTGATTAATTAGGTGTTCTTGAGTGTGTTCTTGGGTACACATTATAAAAATTAAATTCGGGATAATTAGTTTAAAATCCTTATTTTTTGAACAAACACAATTTTTAGTCCTTACTGTTTTTAATAACCTTTCTCGATTCTCATAGTTTTTATTAAGAGGCAATTTTGTAATTTCTTGTGCTGTTCATCGAAATTATTTTGCGTCGCAAAAATCAAAAACGAAAAATGCTATTAGTTCAAGCTAGGATAAACGAAAAAGGGTATTGGAAATAATAAAGACTAAAAAAGGTATTTTTTTTAAAGACCATAGACTTTAGACTAATTATCCCGAAAAATTATATTGACTAATAATTGAAGAAGCCTTCACAATATATTTTAGAATGACAAGCACTTGAAAAGATTCTCCCGCAATTATTGTTTTGCTAATTTGGAGGGTTACATAATGGAACCATATCCTGTAGCAGTAGCTAGAGAACACTCTTAACTCAAAGCTAGAGAACACTCTTGATTATTATTATTTTTCTGCTGCAACAACTTGGTACCGTACAATGATAAGAAGGACTAATTAAAGTTTAAGAAATTTCTTAAATTAATTAATTAAGATTCCCACTAAAGAAATCCCAATTAATCCTCTCAGCTTTCACAGAAAAGGAGAGCAGGCCAGATATCCAACCTCTTCTATATCTTTCCCCTTCTACTAACACACACTAATCACCAACAATGGCCACCAACTCTTTCTCCATCTCCGTTCTGCTGCTTCTACTCTCCGTCGTCCTCCATTCCTATCTACTTTCTTCTTCCGCCTCACCGGCCGACAAAATTTCCAATGATGTCTCGAGCAACAAAAATGTCGGTCCGAAAAGGGAGGCCTTTGAAATAATCATCGGCGGAGAATTCTACTTTCCTCCGCCCCCTAAACGATCACTGCCATCGCCATCGCCACCTCCACTCCCTCCTCCTCCCCCGCCGCCTCCGCCCCCTCCCCCACCGCCTCCGCCTCCACCTCCACCACCTCCGCCTCCGCCTCCGCCATCTCCTCCGCCCCCTAAACAATCACTGCCATCGCCACCTCCACCACCTCCGCCACCACCTCCACCTCCGCCTCCACCTCCGCCCGCACCACCTCCGCCCCCGCCACCTCCGCCATCTCCTCCGTCCCCAAATCGATCACTGCCATCGCCTCCTCCTCCAAAACCGAAACCACCCTCACCACCGCTCATGACCTGCAACCTCGTTCGCGACAAGAAGACGTTCCTCCGCCTCGGGAACCTGATCAAGAACGGAAATTCTGAAGAGCTCAAAACCTGGAGAACGAAGAGCAACTTTTGCGACTTCACCGGGGTCACCTGCGACAGGAGGCCGGACAACAACGTCAGGTCCGTGGCGGCCATCGACTTCAACGGCTTCAAGTTCTACGAGCTCGACCTCAGCTACAACAACCACACCGGAACTTTCCCCTCCACCGTCCTCCAAGCTACCAACCTCACCTTCCTCGACCCCAGGTCAGTGGCAGTTAGCTTACCCCGTTGAATTTTCTAATCAGTCAATAATAATACTTTGATTTCTTTACATTTGTCTTCACGGTAAGCAAAAACTAATTATAACAATTGCTCTGAGATTGATTATGGAGAGAATTACAAGTTCTTGAATTTTTTTTAATTTCTGAATTTCAGTGTACGTTTTAAAGCATATGTAATAAATGATTTTGTTCCCCGCTAGATTAAAGTTTTGGACAGTCCCGGTGCAGAACGTTTAGAGTGTTGTCATGTATATGTGTGCATCCGATTTGTGCCGTCACTTTGTATGCACAAAACTAATCTGACGGTTAGAATTAGCCCCCAAGATCAACGATCCAGATCGCATCCTAGATCTACAGATCAGTTGTGCACGTAATCTGACGACTCCGATCGCATGTGCACTGTAACGGTTGCGGTCCCAGTGGTAGTGACCGGTGGTGTCGTATAATAACAATTAGAAACGAATTTCAACGGCTACAACATTTAATAATTAAAAAAAACAAATTGTTATACGCTTTAACTCATACTATTTCTTTTCTTGATATATGTATATATATATATACACTTTTCAAAGAAATTACTCCATATTAGCATGTAAATACAATCAAAATACATCCTTTTCAATGCAGATTAGGTGGGTATGCTTTAATTTATTACAGTATCAAATGTTGATTTTTTTTTTTCTATTCGGTCAATTCATATATACCTTTTCTTTATATCACATAATTTTTGGATACACTTGTTGACTCATTGTGATTTCTGACATAACTATAGAATTGTGAAAAAAAAATTCCAACAAATTTAAATTATCATGTATTTAAACACAAAATTTCGTACATACTTGAGTAATGTTAAAATTTGTCGATTCTGTGTCAGGTTTAACAAATTCCACGGTTTCGTCTCTGCCGACGTCTTTGACCTCTCTCTCGACGTACTCTTCATAAAGAGCAACTTCGACGGCCCCATCCCGGCCAACCTCGGCTCCTCGCCGGTCTACTACCTTGCCCTCGCGAACAACCGCTTCTCTAGCACCACCCCCTAGTCCATAGGGAAGTCTCCGAGGCTGCGCGAAGTCCTCTTCCTCAACAACTTACTCACCGGTTGCCATAGGGACGCGCCGTAGGACTTGCGAAGATCTTCACGCGGAAATGTGTAGTGTTGGGTTTTGTATTTTGCAAGTTTTTTTTATATGGTGAATTGCGAAGATTAATAGTTACGTTCTATTACGTGATGTTAATAGTTAAGTTTGGAGTATTAAGTGATGTAATTGTATCCGTTCTAAAGGAATATAATGTCGAATAAATAAAGTGTATTTACGAATTTCAAGAATACTAATTGTATCATATACAATTTTTACTTACATTGTTAATACCTGCAATTGTTTTGAGGGAAAATGTAAATACCTCAGTTTTACAAGGTTAACAATTGGATCACGCCTTGTAATTTGGAAGTACACAGACAGACAGACACAAATAAGATGTATATATGTTTCGTGAGATAAAAGTCTCAAATTCAATCAATGACTATTTTTGGTTCAATCGAAAAAGTTATGTTGTGAATCCCGATTTATTATGATCCAGTTATAGGGGAAAAGAGTGAGGAATTTCCGTTTATAAAAGAGAGAGAGAGAGAGAGTCGTTATCATTAGGGGTGAGCAAAAAATCCATTATCCATAATCCAAATCCGATATCCAAATTTTTTTTCGGATTCGGACTCGGATAATTTTATGTTCGGATTTGGATTCAGATAATCCAAAAAAATTATTTCGGATTTAGATTTGGATATGGATTAAAAAAAAACAATTTGGATTATCCAAATATCCAAAATATCTAAAATATATATAATAATTTATAGGGTTAAAATTGTATATATCTATTGGACTTAGGCCAATTCTTTAATAATTGAAAAATAAATTAAAAAGTCTATTACTTTTCTTGAAAGGCCACCACTTCATGAGCTGAAAAACACAAATAAAAAATATTTTCAAGTATATTTATTCTATAGTCTAACAAATACCTAAACCTTAAATATTCTAGCCAACACCGAATATATCTACCAATTTTTTAGTTACATTTGTTTATTACTTATATATGTCTGTTAAAAATTTGGAAAATCGGATTATTTGATTCCATATCCAAAATAATTTTGGATTTGGAATTTCGGATAATTTTTTATTCAGATTCGGATTCGGATCAAAAAATAGTAATTTTGGAAATTTTGGATAATACAAAATTCGGATAATTCGGATTCGGATAATCCAAATGCTCACCCCTAGTTATCATTGCCTGCTGGTAATTTGTTAATAAAGTTTAGTATTATTTGAGGTTTTTTATTTTAGTGTTACTGTTCAAAGTAAAAATATCAAGACAAATAATCACGTAAGAGTCAATTGTGCCGACATAGCTGCGGTCTCACAAGTTAGAGCGACTAAAACCTACTGATGATGTGTTAATAAAATTTTAGTTTCAACCAAAAAAAAAAATTTTAGTATTACTTGTCTCGACAAAAAAAAAAGTTTTAGTATATGACCGATAGGCAATAAATTCTCAACTCTTGTCTTTGGATTGGACTAAAGTTAATATTTAGAATCACCCATAGGAGGCAATGACAATGACAAAGGATGGGTGGTGCACATGTAGGCCCCCTAACAGTAAAAAAGAAGGCTTTCTGTGTGTGTGAATATATATATACACATAAAATTAATTAGTTGGTTGCCCCCGCAGTTAAAAGCTACTTTAACAAACAAAAAAATTGTAAGTATGAAATTGTATTACTCACCAAAAAAGGTTACTGTGCAGAAATGCACTAATTGCCTAAAAAAATGCCCTAATCACCTACTCTAATGGTGATCAAAGAGAAAAACCTTTCAATTAACAGATGCTAAGAGATAGATGTTCATCTTATGATTCTAATGACTCCTTCGCTTTCCTCGAAGGCAACCTGATGCACGAAGATATTCTCGATCGACCGCTAACATTCTACTTCATTCTTGAAATAAAAATTTAGCCAACCCACTTGTAATCTTGTCTACAAGTGAAGCAGTATGTGTTAGGAATTCTACAACCAAAACCTCTTTGCGTATGCTCACGAATTAAGGAAGCCAAGACGACAACAACAAGAGACAAAATACGCAATTTGAAAACATGTTGGCGTATCAGCAAAATAGTTACTCACCAAGTGCTCATTGCCAATTTTTCCATTTTATTGATGGTACGCCTTCGCCGTGGAGTAAATTAATTCTAGTCATTACGATTGGCGTGCCTTTTTAAATAATGGTTTCATAAACCCAAAAAATAAACCTCGGTTTGAGATTTTCTTTCATTACAAAATTGTCCAACACATTATTACAATTAGAATCTAAACTATAATCATTATCTTCATTAGATTGAAAATTTTGGAAAATATAATTATTTGGATTAATATCTAGAAAAAAATAATACAAATGATTATAAAAAACGAAATGATTATTTAAAAAAATAGAAAAAATTTTGTGAATTGATAAGGAAAAATAAAATGAGATTAATCTATTTGAAATAATTATTTATCACATTAATTACACTAATTTCTATGTAATATCAATTACATATAATTTTTTATAAAAACATAGAAAACATATATATAATTCGTTGAAACATAATGATACAACTTGATATAAAGAATTTTTTTTAAAAAAAATTATGTTTTTTTAAAATTGACTGGGATGCCAATTGCCAAATCTGGTGGCGCGGGATATTTAATTTCCAGAAATTGAAAGATACATGAATGCGCAGTTGAGAGAACATTGTACTTAACTGAATTCTTTTAATATCAACAACCCTTTTAATTATATATTTGGGCGTGTCATTGTTATGGTTGATTTATTTAGTGAAGTAGAAGAGTATGCAGTTTTTTAACTCGTTAATTGTTAACCTAAACGGATCAATAAAAGTTACTTAAGTTTAAGCTAAATTATGAATTCGGGGTGAAATATAGTCAAGCTCCATGATATTTTGAAAATTTTGATTTGTGAATATGTCTTACAGTTGTTTACTCTATGACATTTCTTTGGCTGTTTTTTAATGGAAAAATATATATATTTATCATCTTGTATTTAATGGGCGTGAAATCTTATTGTTGGCGTCTTTTAATACCTAACAACCGTTGGTAAGGCTGTTAGCCTGGCTTGGCTCAGTCCATTACTCCAAATGCGAATTGGGCCTAAACCCAACGATGGCCCATCTACTGTGCACCGACCTTACGTAGAGAAAAAGTAAACAACTACTCCAAGAAGAAACAGCAAAAATCTCGTGTGATCAACTTTTACATAAATATCGTGTGATTTAAATATATTTGATGGTGGGACAGAAATTTTTTAAATTCATATTTTAGAAAGGAAAAAAATATCTCGCCTCACACGAGATATACCGGCTTCGGAGCGACCAGATCGAGGAGGACAACTTCCTCCCTTCTGCTCTATTAGCATATGTATTTATTTCGCTTTGGTTAATTATAATTTCATAAAGTAATCTTGTGAGGATGTTAAGGTTGGAGTTGGGATTCGCGTTTCAATGCTCCAAATCGGTGATTACCGTGGACATTAATTGATTACCGTGGTAAAAATATATTGTTTCTGGTAATTAACTCTTGTGTTATAAACTGCTCATTATTGCAAAATTTGATAGTGCACCTAATTGCATGCCACACGCAATCATCACCAATTAACATTCTAATTAATTTCCATTATTCTTCCAAGCCATGATCAGCAACATCCTTAAACAAGGACAACATCCTTAACACTATTGGCTTAATTCGCGGTGCCGGCGAGCTAGGCAGTTGCCACTGGCAATCGACCTCCTCTAACATGTTCAATAAGATCATCTAAGCTGGCATAAGACGATCCGCCCTCTGCAACCGCCCGTCTTGCCATTTCGCCGAGCGCACGGGCCCTGCCTCTCATTTCCTCTGCTTCCACACCCACCATGACTCGAACCACCGCCTTCTCAATGGCTTCCCTCTTCACGCTATCCCCAAAGAACCTCACTAGCTTCTTGGTTCCAACCTCCACCCCAATTTTAAGCACTTTGACCAACAACTTCTCGTTGTAAAACTGCTCTGCTGAGACAGGCCATGTCACCACCGGCTTCCCGGCCGTAATTGCCTCCATGGTCGAGTTCCATCCACAGTGAGTTATGAACCCGCCAACTGCTTCATGCTCGAGGATGAGCACCTGAGGGGACCACCCTCTTAAGACTAACCCCTTCCCTTGGATCCTCTCCTCGAACCCTTGAGGCAGCCAATCTTCACCTCTCTCCTCCTCCCCCTCCTCCTTTCGGACAACCCAGATAAAGTTATGTCCTGAGGACTCGAGAGCTGCAGCTAATTCCTTGAGCTGGGAAGCATTGAAATTAGCGATACTCCCGAAACACACGTAAATAACCGAGTTGGGTTTCTTGGAATTAAGCCAATTCAAGCACTCGTGACCATTCAATGAAGCAGATGTTCCTCTCTCTGCTTTTTCTTCCAAGCTTCTATTGCATAACGCCACTGGACCAATGTGCCAACACTTTTTGTCCGTCGTGTTCCTGTAAAAATCGACGTACATTGGCTCTAGCTCGTAGAACGTATTGGCCACGAATCCTGAACAACCTGACTCGGATTCCTGTATCTTCCTAAACATCGAACCTCTGCTGCTGCTCGGATCCGCCCTGTCATGAGAGGCGATCTGGTCCTTTGTCAACTCGATGTCTCCGGGGATACCGGGGAGCAAGACCGGGTCGGAATCAGATGAAACATTCTTAAATGGATCATAGAGTCTGAGGCTCTCCGAGATACAGAAAGGGAAGAATCCACTACCGTTGAAGATCAACCTCGGAATCCTAAACTTGGAGGCTGCTTCGTTGGCCCACGAGAAGAACATGTCGGCCACGAGGCAAGCCGGCCTGTGCTGTTCTAGAAGCTGCTCGAGCTGGTCCTGAAGCAATGCACAGGCAGCAAAGAACCTGTTGACCATGTCGTGTCCCATATCGGGCCTTGCAGTGAGGGTGTTCAGATTCTCAGAGTGCTCCGGGAGGCCAGCTTCGGCGGCCGGGAACCTGATCGAGAGGACTTCAATCTGAGACCCGGTGGACTTGATCTGTTGAATTGCCTTGGAAACTTGGGGTGCATTTAGTGTGGTTGTGACAATGGAGGCTCTTACGCCTCTCAAAGCACTGAGCTTGGCCAAGTCTATCATTGGAATCATGTGTCCGTAAGCCAAGAAAGGGAAGAAGAAGATGTGTGGCTGCTGCTGCTGTAGTTGTTTTTTGCTCTCCATTTTTGCGGAAGGGAGAGAAGGGAAGTGACGGTATAGGGAGCTTCGGGCAAGGGTTATTATTATATAAGGTCTTAATTACAAATTTTTTTTTCCTTCTCAAGTGTTGAACAACGAAAGAGATATTTTGGTGTGCAAAATTTTGGGTCGGTCTATACAAATGTGGTCGTAGTACATTTTGTGGACTAGATCATCTAAAATGCAAGTAGTTATGCCGACGTGAAATTTATCTAAAACCACAATACCACCAGTCGTCTACCGGGTGAAGCAAGGCATGTTAGGCGACGACCAGTCACGGGTCACTTTCGAGTCAAGA
>SOPF01028762.1:0-38678 GCA_012979155.1 Hypericum perforatum
GTCTCTGCTCTCTCTCAACCCCAAAAAGTCAACATTGCTCTCTTAAGCTAAAAACAAGAAAATGAACATAAAACTAATCTAAAGCTAATCACTGCCCCTAATGCTCCACAAATGTCTGCCATTTCCTTCCCAAGTGCGTCCATTTGAGTGCCTAGGCTCCACCAATCATTTGTCCTTCAGTTGAGCAAGTGCAATGACCAACTTTCTGTCACTGTCTGTCGTTGGCGCGCGCCATTCGTGCCTCTGGTGCGCGCCATATCTTCAATCACCCGGTCATTCGCATCTTTGTCGTTCGAGTCTGGTCGTTTGAGTTTTCGAGCATCAATTGCTCGTGCCAGAGATTGTTGGTGCACGCCAGGTCCATCAGACTTGCACTTCTTGCTTCTACGACCTTGATTTCGCCCGTGCCTTTGCTCCGTCGATCACGCTTCCTCCTCAAGTCCAAGAATAAGCTCCTAAAATCACAAAAAAACACAATGAGAAAGCATAAACACACTCAAAATCACAAAGAACGAAAACTAAAGCAAGATGACAAGAAAATGACTAAAACATCCTAAAAAGTCTAAAAAGATCCTAAGAAATAAACACAACGAATGAGTGTTTTAGGCACTCATCACACTCCCACACTTGAATCTTTGCTTGTCCTCAAGCAAAAACTCAAATATGGACAAAAACATAAACAAAAATCTCATAAAAACAAAGAACACAAAATAAGGTGAAAACATGGCATGACAAGATCAAAACTTAACTTCCCTCAAAATCATCAACTTAAATCAAAATCTCATCACAACGAATGTGTGTGATTATTTATAAACAAAGAAAAAAGTATTATATTTTTTGATACGGTACAAAAAAAGCACATTCTTCTTTTGAGATTTATTTTTGGGCCTTTCTACTTTGAGCTTTATATTCATTCAATTTTCTAACAGCAATAACCGATTTCAAAAGATAAAAGGATAAAGGCAAAACCATTATAACCAAACATAATAACCCACTAAACCCTTTCATGTAGGTAACTAAACATCAATCATTCACGATGGGCTTATCTTGGAGGAGTGTTTAGGGGCTAAGAGGGGCACCGGGAAGCCAAGGTAACGTAGGCAAGCCAATGAGGCCCCAAGATTGTGCTTTGCTTTTTTTTTGGGAAAAGTACAATTTTAGTACCTGTGGTTTCACACTTTTTGACATATGATCCTGTACTTCAAAAATGACTAAAAAAGTCCAGACGTTAGTTTCGGAGTATCACTTTTAGTCCTCTGAACCTAAATTCGTCCCGAACCTATGGAAAATTTCTTTTTTATCCCATTTTTTTACATTTTAGTCCCAAATTCCAAATTTTTTTCAATTATATTTATTATATCCTAAATTCGTCCCAAACCTATGGAATTCCAGAAATACCCCTTACCTGCTTCCGAATTTCACCAAATGCTCAACATCAAAGTCGTAGATCTAGGTCTTACGGATCCACTCGTTTTGGAATCGCTCGATTCGGAGTACGTATGCGAAAGTTATGATATTTTTACCGAAAGTCGACAAACTAAGCCTATCAATCCTAATACCAACCGAAATCACATGAAACTCAAAAACGCAAGGCTCAAATCACAAAACTCACAATACAAAAGTCGTAGACAAATGTGTTGCGAACCTATCTGACTTGAAATCATCTAAATCGGAGTTCACACGAAAAAGTTACACATATTCCCCCAAAAGTCGATGAATTCAATACAACGATTCGAACACCGATCAAAACAAAATAACCAAAGGTCGGACCAAGTAGTCACGACAAATACAAATTTAGCGAGGGTCGTAACACCTCGCCTCACAAGAGACGAGGAGAAGAAGAAGAGAGTGGGATATGGGAGGCGATCGGGAGAAGGAGAGGGCGGTGGTGGAGAGGTGACGTGTTAGGACTTAGGATTGATAGGCTTTGTTTGTCGACTTTCGGTAGAAATATCATAACTTTTGCATACGTACTCTGAATCAAGCGATTCCAAAACGAGAGGATCCGTAAGACCTAGATCTACGACTTTGATGTTGAGCGTTTGGTAAAATTCGGAAGCGGGTGAGGGGTATTTCTGGAATTCTATAGGTTTGGGACGAATTTAGGATATAATAAATATAATTGAAAAAAATTTGGGATTTGAGACTAAAATGTAAAAAAAAGGGATGAAAAAGAAATTTTCCATAGGTTCGGGACGAATTTAGGTTCGGAGGACTAAAAGTCATACTCCGAAGCTAACGTCAGGACTTTTTTGGTCATTTTTGAAATACAGGATCATATGTCAAAAAGTACGAAACCACAGGTACTAAAATTGTACTTTTCCCTTTTTTTTTGAGATCCTATTCTAAATCCTATTCTATTACATCAGAAATGTTCATACCAGGAGTCGAACCCTGGACTTCACCCCACATGAGTGGGAACAATGCCACTGGACCAAATGGTCACTCGGCAGATTGTGCTTTGCTTTCGTTGGTGAGGTTTTATATTTTTGGAATTTCTAGTATTTAAGCGAGATAAAGATAAATGATCTGATTTAAAACAATAAATCAATGACCATAAAGGGAAAGAAAAATAGATTAGTGTCTCTGGACAAAAATTTTTAAAGGTGAGTGACATATTTTTTATCGGGTTTGAATCTGGTGCAGGATGTTGAAAAGAGTACTATACGGGTAGGGAAGCGCTCACTTCATTTATTACCTTTTTTGGGTCCCATGAAAGTATATCATATAATTCAAAGGACATAAATTTTGACCATATATTTTGTTCTAACTTATTTCAAGTTTGAAATAAAATATAATCAATAAATTTTGTTTATTTTGATTTAAAATTTATATTAGTCGATTCTGAAGTTTTATGATTCCAAAAAATAATTAATAATTGTCTCGCAAGTGATCATCCTTTTCACTTATTTAATTTATCATGGGAAAAATAATTTTCATTATTACTATATTTTGCTATTTTAAATTCACACAAATAATTACTCTATTTTTCGGCACCAAACTATATTAATTCATTATGAACACAACACTATTTAATTATTGATGGACAACTTTTTCAATCTAATTTTTTTAACAGTAAATTAGATTTTGATTATTCGACACATTAATCAATAATATCTTCAACACAAACAGAGCCAAGACCTAATGAAATGGACAATAGTAACCTAGATACTCACCTCTAATTCTTTTATTGATGGTAACGACTCAAGTAATTGTTCGTCATAATCCCAGGAGACTCCAAATTACTCCCACTTGATTACTTGATTCTAATATAAATTTTATACCATCAAATCAAAATAAACAAACTATTGAATCAGACATTTTATACCATTGAATCATGCATACCGTACCATCAAATCATAATATATAAACTATCGAATCACAATATATAAACCATCGAATCACAATATACAAACCATCGAATCACAATATACAAACCATCGAATCACAATATATAAACCATCGGATCACAATATACAAATTATTGAATCAGATATGCCAAACCATTGAATCAGATATACATACAACCATCGAATCAAGCATATCATACCATCGAATCAGACATACATACAAACCATCGAATCATAATATACAAACCATTGAATCAGATGCCAAACCATTGAATCAAACATTTTATACCATTGAATCATGCATACTATACTATCGAATCACAACACACCATACCATCGAATCAGACATACATACAAACTATCGAATCACTGCATACAAACTATCGAATTAAATATACAAACCATTGAATCAAATATACAAACTATTGAATCAGACATGCCAAACCATTAAATCAGACATTTTATACCATTGAATAATGCATACCATATCATCAAATTACAACACACTATACCGTCGAATCAGATATACATACAAACTATCGAATCACTATATACAAACTATCAAATCAAATATACAAACCATCGAATCATAATGTATAGTACCGTACTGTACACGCAGGTCCTGTACTAGATCTGAACCCTTTTTTATCTGACCTTGAAATCAACAAGTAGCAAAGTGAAATTTATAATGGAAAAGTACACATAGGTACCTATAGTTTCACCAATTATCGCTTAGGTACTATGTGATTTTTTAACCGAAAAATAGGTCTAACTTATTCCAAATTTTGTCACATACCAGTCTCGAACTTCGGTCCGTATTTTTTTAACAAAATGGCATCATTCTGCCTCCGACGTGGCAGTCCATGTGTTGTACGTAAAATACCTATTATAATACCAAATATTTTAATAATTTTTAAATATTAAAATATTTGGTACAAAAATAGATATTTTACATACAACACATGGACTAACACGTCGAAGGCGAAACGGTGCCATTTTGTTAAAAAAATGCACACCAAGAATTGAGACCGACCCGTGACAAAAATTAGAATATATTGGACCTGTTTTCCGGTTCAAAAATATATGGTACCCAAGTGATAATCGGTGAAACTACAAAGTACTTATGTGTACTTTTTCTAATTTATAAATATATATTGTGTTCTGTGTATTCTAGGGACATAACTTTATAGTTTTTTATTTGGAGTAATACATAATTTTAGTTCAATCAAGAAGTAGTTGCTTTTTAAACAATTAAATTATCGATGGACGAAAAATAAAACATATTTTTTATCGGTTGGACGATAAGTTCTTTTGCAGAAAGAAATTTATGTATGTTAGTGTGAAATTCTAGGGTTTACATGATATTAAACATTTTTTCAATTTAAGCAAAATGTTTCATTATTCGCAAGGACTAAAAATTGACGTGTCCACCTTTAGTTCGGAGACATGACATTGGGTATGTTTGGTACGTCTGATGAAATTTAGCTGTTAGCTCTTGGTTGTGAGTTGATCAGCTGTTGGCTCGTAGTACTCAGCTGATAGCTGATATCCGATTTTTGCAAAAGTGTTTGGTAAATTAACATTGGTTGTTGCTATTGAGTTGTAAAATTACTTATAAGAGTAATTTACTAATAAAATTATGGGTAAATTACATCTGGCCCCCTCGGGTTTGGGGTATTTAACACTCGGCCCCCTGCTTTTCTAAAATCGATTAAAAAACCTGTCATGTTTGGAGAAATTATACGATTCAGCCCCTCATGCCGGAATCGGAGCTTTTCTCAGGCGAAGAGACACCGGAAATGACTATTATATCCTTCTATCAAATCATCACCTAAAATCCCAACTGGCGACTGCGATGGAGGAGAGGGACATCCGAACCGCCCCTGGGAAACAACACCTTCAAATGCGACGGAGGAGAGGGACATCAAAACCCAGCTTCGGAGGAAAGGCTCGAACAACAGCTTCGGAGACAATAAACCGAAAGATTAAAATCCCTGTACAAAGCCCATCCTCCGTCGAAAGCCCATTCTTTTTCCTCTTAAAATTATGTATTTTGCTTCTGGGTTTTTTTTTCCATTGTGATTTCCAATTGAAAAGCTCCTTACTATGGGTTTATCTCGTTATAATTATGGGTGGAATTATGTCTTTTGGTGAAGAATTAGATCTGGGTTTATGAGAAATTAGAAAGGGATGACGCTTTGGCTAGCTTCGTGGCGATGGGTATGGAGATATGCGAAGCTTAGATGGGTTTGCATTTGGTAGGGGTGGGCACGGGTTATTTGGACAATGTCGATAGGAAGGGGATTTTGGACGATGTGAAAGCTTCTCCCCCCGATGGTCAGGGCTGACGACGGGGTACAAGCATCGTGCGAGAGGACTGTCGAGTAGGTTCGAAGGTTACGGGTATCATGCGAGAGGATTGTCGAGTAGGTTCGAAGGGTACGGGCATCGTCGTAGTGGGGGAGGAGGAGGAGGGGGGGGGGGGGGGGAGGAGGAGGAGGAGGAGGAGGGAGGATGGAGAAGGAAGATGATTTTTGTTTTTTTTTAGTATAAGGGTATTTTGGTCATTTTCTCTACCTCTTCGCCGGAGAAATACTCCGATTCCGGCATGAGGGGTCGAATCGTATAAATTGTCCAAACTTAGAGGATTTTTTAATCGATTTTAGAATAGCAGGGGTGCTAGTATTGAATACACCAAAGCTGAAGGGGCCAGATATAATTTACCCTAAAATTATTCTTTAATATTTAATATAATACATATTATTTATCTTTATGCTTTTGCCAATTAAAACAATATATTTCTTAATTTAATATTTAAAATGGTACATATTATTTATTTATGCTTCCGCCAATTAAAAAAGTGGCTCTCTTAATTTAATATTTAATATAGTAATATCTAGTGTTTATTAATATGTTTTTGCCAATAAAAAGTGTCATTCTTAATTTAATATTTAATATTGTACTATTAAATATTATCTCTATCTTTTAGCCAATTAAAAAAAGTGTCCATCTTAATTTAATATTTGATTAGGAGTTATCTGAATTAAGGATATGTTGGCAATTTAATATTATAATAGCTATAAGCTAAATATAACAGCCACAAATTTTAGCTGTTGAAAAAAATGATTTTTTTTATTTCAACAGCTTTTTTTTTAATTCACCAAACACTAAAAATCAGCTGTTAGAAATTCATCAGTCAACCACTGATCCCTAACAACTAAACCAAACACCAACATTATGGTTCATTTGGCATATGCAAAGGGTAAATTACCTGCAGGCTCCAAAGTTTTGTACGTTTTTGTGGTAGGACCTTTATATAATTTCAATTAGATATAGGGTCCCTGTTTGTAAATGAAATATTGTTATTAGGTTCCTCACTGATGTCACCATTCAATTTTTTGATTTTTTTTACAAAAATGACCAAAATACCCTCAAACAAAAAATTAAAAAAAAATCTCCATCTTCATCCTCAAGCATGAACATCAAACCTAGAAAAATAGGAAATCATTACTAACTTCAAATTCAATCCCAACCCATAAAATCATTACTAACTTCAAATTCAATCCCAACCCTCACAAACCCT
This sequence comes from Hypericum perforatum, assembly GCA_012979155.1. Classification (NCBI taxonomy): domain Eukaryota; kingdom Viridiplantae; phylum Streptophyta; class Magnoliopsida; order Malpighiales; family Hypericaceae; genus Hypericum; species Hypericum perforatum. Next base: position 6,934 of record SOPF01028762.1, read on the forward strand.
AGAATCCCCAATCCCCGAAACTCTACCCCCAAATTCAACCTCCTCCTCACCCACTTCTACTCCTCGACGGCCAACGACTTCAAGTTCGACGAAGACGATGATGAATCCTTCTCCGCTACCCAGGGCAACAAGATCGTCCATGACCTCCATGTTGAGGTCGCCCGCGACCGCCAGCGCGAGCGCGATGCCTGCGTCCGTACCGCTCGACATTACTAACATCGATACTGAGGATGACGAGGACTACATCAGGATAAGCCCCATCATCGAGAAACTCGAGCGCGAGAAGCTTAAGCCTGTGAGAGATGGGGATCTTTACTTGTACGAGGAGCCGACGGACTCAGATTCTAGCGATGACAATGAAGACCAGGAGGAGATGCTCCGTCGTGAGGGCAAGACCATCAAGAGACAATGGAAGATGCATTTATGTGGATGATTTTTTGGGTTTAGTTATTTTCCATGTTGCTATTGATTTGTTTTGCTTCGGGAAAACTTATTTGAGTTGTGAATGTGATTTTGGATAGAGACAATGGAGGATGCCTTTATGTGGATGATTTTCTGGGTTGGGATTGAAATTGAAGTTAGTAATAATTTCTTGTTTTTGGTGTTATGTTCATGCTTTAGGATGAAGATGGAGATTTTTTTAATTTTTTGTTTGAGGGTATTTTGGTCATTTTTGTGAAGAAAATCAAAAAAATTGAATGGTGACATCAGCGAGAGACCTAATAACAATATTTCATTTACAAACAGAGACCCTATATCTAATTCAAATTATCCAGGGGTCCTACTACAAAAATTTACAAAATGCAGGGGTCTGAGATTAATTTACCCTATGCAAAAATATGAAATTATAAGCGGATAGAGTCAATGGAGATATGGTGCTGACTCATAAGTAATATCCTGATCCGTGCAAGCAACACAAAGTAGTAAATTAATTGCGGGTCGAATTAATTTATTGAGCCGTTATGCACGGAAATTATTATTTTTGGATGTCATTTTGATTATTTTTTATTTCAATAATTATATTGAACTTGGATTTTCAATTTTTGTTTAATAAAAAAATTGAGTTCATATTATTACATATATTGTATTATTAAACTTATCCAAAGCCAAAAAATCCATTAGTGGGGCGGAGATAGACGATATATATATTATTTTTCAAATTACTTGTTACTAACCAAAATTCGAATCAAATTGCTAAATTTTCATACTGGAATTTGACAGTTAAGTTATACCCATTCAATTTAAGTGTTGATGTTGGTAGTTTGGAGATATATATAAACCGAAAAATCTAATCACATTCCTGTGATCAGCTGAGATTACGTGACTCTCTCTACCTACCTCTCCATTCAAACTCTATAATCCAAACATAGCAACCACACAGTGGCGACCAAACTCCGGTTCCGATTGATAAGCAACTTTTCCGGTTGAACGATGAGGAATCTATTCTCTTCGAGGTCTCTGCTCTCTTCGATACTTAATAACCGCCGCGCCTCTTTCTCCTCTTGCTCCTCTCTTCTCTTCGACGACACTCAGTTGCAGGTCTCTCTCTCTTAATTTGAATTTAAGAGCGGGTTTGCCTAAACTCTGGGACTTTTTAGACGGCTTTCGTTTTTTTTTTTGAATTAAATACGGTTTTTTTTTGTCACAGTTCAAAGAAAGCGTATCGCAGTTCGCGCAAGAGAACATCGCCCCTCACGCCGCGAAGATCGACCACGCGAATAATTTCCCCAAGGTAATTTAATTAATTAATCAATCGCTGTCTTTGTGAGACGTCTTTGTGTGGGATGAGGTGCTGTGTTAGCGGTTAGGTGGTTTAAAATTGCGGGAATTTTGAGATATTTGTGTTAAAACTAGCGATGCGTTACCCTAATTCATCGGGCTGAAGTTTGCATTAGCTTGACCTTGAACTTGCCGACGTGTCATAACACATGAGTCGTGGGAGAACGAAAATGGATCATGGGTCTTGTATGAGCGACTGGCTCTTGTACCGTCTCTATATCCAACTCGAAGTCTTAAGGCAACGAACAGGTGGATTTTTTCTCACTCGTTAAAAAGTACACCACACTGGCAATTAGCGATGTGATAACCTTTCAACATTTTGATGTCCCGGATTTGGTTTTGCATGAGTAGGTAGTAGAAAACGGTGAAGCAAATGTCCGTCGTGTTGGGAGACGGAGCGGTTTTTCCTTTAGTTGTTTGTTTGTTGGTTTGTATATCTATGCTATGAAGTTTTGGATGAGGCTTGATGGGGGGGTTTTTTTTTGGTGAATTGATGGGGGGGTTTGTGATGCAGGAAGTTAACTTATGGAAGCTCATGGGGGACTTCAATCTCCTTGGAATAACTGCGCCAGGTTCCAACACGCTTGTTGTTTATCTGTTGAGAGCACATTGTCCGTTGTTCTGGCATTTTTAGAAGATCTGCTCATTTTTTGTTTTGTTATATTGTTAGAGGAGTACGGGGGCCTTGGTCTTGGTTACCTGTATCATTGCATAGCGATGGAAGAGATAAGCCGTGCTTCCGGTTCAGTTGGTCTCTCATATGGTGCTCATTCTAATCTGTGCCTCAATCAGTTGGTTAGTAAGGGACTTCGTCTATACACTTGTTGTGGCATTCTCCAGTTCAATATCGAAATTAATTCATAAGACCATAACGGTTGTCCCAGGTGAGGAATGGAAGTCCTGCACAGAAGGAGAAGTATTTGGCAAAGGTTTGACTTTCTTGAGGTTTTTACAGCATTTTTGGAGCATTGGTTTTGATTCCTAATTGCTTACTCGTGATTTTGTGATTGTGAAGCTTATCAGTGGAGAGCACGTGGGAGCTCTTGCAATGAGCGAGCCGAACGGTATGCTGCTCTATTATTTACTCCCCATGCATTACTCGTGGATGAAAAGGATAGGTTTTGCCGCCTCTAATTAATAATATTTTGTGCTCTTCAGCTGGTTCCGATGTTGTTGGTATGAAATGCAAAGCTGAACGTGTTGATGGAGGCTACATCCTAAATGGGAACAAGATGTGGTGCACCAACGGTCCAGTTGCTCAAACATTGGTGATTTTCTCTCCTCCATCAGATATTGATTAGTTATTTATTTACATTCTAATTTATGAACTTCCGTTGATAAGTATGCTGCGAAAGAGTTTATTTTGAACTAGATGTTCGTGCAAGTTGGCTCGTTATGAGATTCTATTGTGGCTTATAAACGTATTACTGCTTCTTTAATGAGAAGCCTATATTCGATGTGTTCTTTCGAGAAGATGCTTAGTTGGGAAACCATTCTTTAAGCTCAACTTAACAAGAATTAACTAATGCATTGTTCAGGGTACTGCCCCTTTGTCTCTAATGAATAAATGTGGGATATCATAGCATCATTCTCAGCTTTCTGCAGTATATTGAAACTTTGGATTGTGGAAATACCAAGTGCATCGTTGTGATTTTTTGTATGTGAATGATCTGGTAGTGTTATCTTTAATCACTTGTTTGCTTATGGTGAGCTGTTGAACTCAACTAGGTTATTTACGCAAAAACGGATATCACTGCTGGCTCCAAAGGAATCACAGCATTCATTGTCGAAAAGGGAATGCCTGGGTACGTGATGGTTAGAAAGCGAACCACCATGTAAAAAGGCTAAAAGTTTAAGCTAGTGACATCTAAAATTTTCTCATTGTCAACTGCAGATTTAGTACAGCCCAGAAATTAGACAAACTTGGGATGCGCGGAAGTGATACGTATGTGAAGATTTGCCTCAAATGATTTTTTAAAAATTTTCAGTTCACTTCCTCTCTCTCTGTTGATATCTGTAAGGGTCTTTACAGATGTGAGCTTGTCTTCGAAAACTGCTTCGTGCCAGAAGAAAATGTGCTTGGGAAGGAAGGAAAAGGTTCATCATTTGTAAGCTTATCCTTATTATTATTATTATTGCCAGATCTTAAAAATGAATGGGGTCTGCAAGTTTTCTTTGATGCAAAGAAAGTTGGCAACTCCATCACTTAGCTCAGAATGGTTACGAAAGATCTTATAATGACTTAACGGAATGACATTGTCAAGTGCATCTTTATCACTTAAGATCTACTCGCATACTTGAACTTTGAGAAGCTTATCACTATGCACTTGCCATTAGAAAGTCCAAATTGCGGTTGGTAATTTTTCCAAACATTAACCATTAGTCTCCTGTTTACTTCAAGCCTAATCCTGTCTACCAACTGTTTTCAGGAGTCTATGTCATGATGTCCGGGCTAGATTTGGAGAGGCTTGTTTTGGCTGGTGGACCCCTTGGAATAATGCAGGCCTGTCTTGATGCAGTTCTTCCTTATATTCAACAAAGAGAGCAGTTTGGTCGTCCAATCGGGGAATTCCAGTTTATACAGGTCTCCATGAGTCAGAAATACAACTTAAAATTTGTTAACCTAACAGTTTAGGCTATTAACTCACGCGATGCATCTATTTTACAAACGCAGGGGAAAGTTGCTGACATGTATACTTCTTTACAGTCTTCCAGGTAGTGTCCAAAGGATTCCAGTTACTTAATGCATCTTTGTTTTGGATCCAATATTTACTTGTTTACACATTCTGGTGTTGCAGATCATATGTGTACTCTGTTGCAAGGGACTGTGATAATGGAAAAGTTGATCCTAAGGTAGCCATTTTTTCTTGCATAAACTACACTCACCTTCTTTCTTCTCATCTACTTTTTAATTTGTCATTCGTTAAATGCAGTCTTGCTTTGTATTTCAGCTGTAGCTGGATGTTGCTATTTTGTCATCTTAGTGTCATATGTACCAGTTGACGAGAACTCAAGTATCAGTTCTTTGTATAGTAGATTGCCTTTAGTAGTTGTGGTTTTTTCTAATGTATGTTTACTACATTGGGTTGTCGAGTTCTTTTTTTTTTCACAAGACCATAAGGAGGCTTATTCTGCTCAAATTGTCAGGATTGTGCCGGAGTCATACTTTGTTCAGCAGAAAGAGCGACCCAAGTTGCTTTGCAGGTAAGGACTGCTATAATTATATTCATGTCTTATACAAATCAATAAGTCGCGTTAACATTTCCCTGTTGTGAGAATAATATCGGTGTTTGACGCACGATGTGTATGGAATATTGTGTGTGAGACAAATCTTACGTCAGATCTACTAGTGATGTTTGTACAGCTTCATGAGAGGCCATTTATACAACTTCTTAAGTTTCAACCAATTATCTTTGCTATGAAACTATGGCCTGTTATAACGAAATATGCTCTCCCAAAAGCACTTGTTGTGGATCTATTATCAGGAACGAAGTTGAGCCGTAAGAACTTCGATGCTTATAGCATGATTGAACTATATATATCTGAACTATTTTCTGCATTGCAAAGTATTTTTTTTCCTTGCTATGTTTGTTTACTTGGGCTCGGTTGAGGAATACACCATATTTTTTATTTCTAATTTCTCTGTTTCTATATTTGGCAAAAACTTATTAGGTGACCAACAATGAATTTGTGCAGGCTATCCAATGTTTGGGAGGTAACGGATACGTTAACGAGTACTCCACAGGTCGTCTCCTGCGGGATGCTAAACTGTACGAGATCGGGGCCGGGACTAGCGAGATCAGAAGAATGATAATTGGCCGTGAACTTTTCAAGCAATAATGGAAAAGAGTTGTTAATTGTATATTACAGCAATAATGAAGACCAAAATCATTAACTAACGGACATCCGTTCTATTTCAACACTTACTAAATATATTGTTAATTGATTTTTTTTTTTGAGGTAAAATAGGACTTTCATTCCAATATAAAACCAGTAGAGAAGTATTCATTACATTTCTGCCTCAGCAGCTAGAATAGCTAGTCTCTCCTCAGGGGGTGATGAATAAAGCCTAGACATGGTTCCCTCCGGTAAGCGCATCTTGCTAAGTGCATAAGCTGCATTATTAACTTCCCGTCTAATAAAGGTGAAGCGGCATTCTTGGAAGTTCTTCATAGCAACGAGGCAATCTTCGATAATGATGGCCAAGTCGCTGAGGTCAGGATTAGCTTGGGAAAGCTGCTCACTCCATGGGCTTCTAGTAACGTAGGATGGATAATATGCGGGAGAGTACGCACATAGCATCCAACAACCTGGCCGCATGAGTCTCTGATAATGATCCCGACTTGTCCGGTTGAATGATCAAACACACCAGCGTCAGAGTTTGCTTTAAACCAACCTTGAGGAGGCGGTGACCAGCGATGAGGTTACCGTTGTGTTGCGACAGCTGGGATTAAGTTCGCTACTTGAAAGTCATACAGAAATTTGATGGATCGTTGCATTTCAGATGGGATGTCAAAACTCCTGTCTTCTTGGAAAACATGCAAGTTCCTAATCTTCCAGATGCCCCACATACAAGCCGCTCGGAACGCTTGCGAGGGGGGGTCGCCTGAACCAAAGAGCCCTTTTAGGAAGTCGTCGAAGGATGTAGGGGTAGGACTTGGTAGAATTACTTCTTGATCCAGCCAGAGTCGTTTGGAGGTGGGACATGTTACAAAAAGGTGAAAGGTTGTCTCCGTTTCTCTTCCGCACAGAGGGCATATAGGATCCACATCAATGTTCCGTCGGATTAGATTGCTTTTCACTGGCAGATTATTATCGAAAGCCCTCCAGAAGAAGATTTTAATACGGGGTGCAGTTTAGAGACCAACATAGGGACCAGTAGTTACGCTGACGAGGGAGGTTCGCCGAGTGAGGGGAGGTCGTCCACCATCTTTCGAAATCCATACGTTACCCGGATTTGACTGAATATAGGCCCGCTTTAGAGAATCTCCAGCGACGAGTATCATGAACTTGTCGGTGGCTGACGTGGATGCTGCAGATGCTTCGAATGTCTTCTTCCGAAAAGACATGAATAAGATGTACATGAATAAGATATTCTCTTACGTGTTTAATTACACTATTTTCTTTTTCGGTTTACCAAAGACGATTGTAGAATTTCTGTGCAATGTTTTTGTAAACATTCCAATTTTATCAGCACCATCACATCTTTTGACTAATACCTTAATATTCTTTCTAGTAACATACAATTGCCCTAGCAAAATACGATTCTTATAGTGGGAGGCTTGGGCCACCCCCCATGAAACCGGCCACCGAAATTCCAATAGCAAGTACAATTATATATATTTTATATTAAATCATGAAAATGTAACAATAATAAATGCTTAGATTTTTAATTTCGAGTTAAATTATTAAAAACATAACAATATTTAATATGTGCTATTTTTTAAATATATTTAAATTTAAATTGGTCATTCAATATTTATATATATATATATATATATATATATATTTTGAGTACTAAATGCCGCATATAGAATTTTAGTTTAAACAAATGAAGTTTACCCTATCGTAGGAGCTCAATTACTACTTTTGGCCCAACTCCACTTAATTCCAAAATAGGAAAAGATAAGAATGGAGTTGGGCCAGCTCTATATAAACCCAAAACAAGGTGGGATTTGCATGAGAATTGGAGCCCAAGTGGCACCAACTTCTCATGCAAGCACATAGGGATTTTTCCCTATATATACGGATATTGCTGGGACTTTTGTGAAGTTTGCCACTCCTGAGACATCCACACACAGAAAGGACGGAATTACAATTTAGTCCCTGTAGGTCTTAGACTTGCGGATCAAGGGCATTCGTGGAAAAATATTCACGAATCCGATTAGTTTGTGATCGTGAATCGACCGGTAGCACTACCTCGTCGCAACGGTCCTTCGGAAATACGCTACAACATGTAAGTCGTGTTTTAATTAACGAATTTAGCTCGTTGATTGTGCGAGGGATTGGCGCGCGATTATGCGTTAATCACGCACTAAATCCTTCAATTGGTATCAGAGCGAGCTTAGGTTTTGTTCTGGTCGTTTTATGATGTTTGGAATCAAATTTAATTGTGTATATTTGATCCCGAAATCATGTTCAATGTTAATTTCTTATGAAAATTGCATTCTGATGTCCTTAAGAGTTTGTAAGTTTACTATTTGGGACTGTTCTGAAATTTTGATTTCACACGGATAAAAAGCTGTCCTTTATTGCACACGCACGAAACTCTCGGTACTGAACTGAAGTTTTCCGAGGCTGAGGTATATAATCCTTTAGTGCAAACGAGTGAAACCTTTGGGATGTTTCTGTAATTTGCCAAAAATCCCAATCCAAAGGAACCCTAGTTCTGCGATTTTTTCCCCAAATTTCACTCTCACTCAATCTGGCCATTCCCGAGCATTTCGAGACCTGCAAAAGATCGGATTCGACTCTCCGACGAGTCCTCGACGATGTGTCGTCGCGTTTTCGTTGATTTTGGTCACCGGAGTTGTGTTTTCAACGATTTTGAAAATCCGGGTGTCCGATGAGAGATCTCCATGGCGAAGCCAAACGTCTGCGAGACAGACCTCGAGGTTGGCACGGCCGTGTTCGGGATTCGACGGCGAGTCAATCCCGACCGGTTTCGGCCTTCGATTCGCCGCCGTGAGTGAGCGGTGGTAGTAGGTGGCCGCGTTCTTCTTTCGGTGTCGGGGAGAGAGAGAGAAAGAGAAAAAGAGGGAAAGGGGAAAAGGAAATGGCAGGGGCATATTGGTAATTTCGCGATTTTCGCGAATTTTTTATACCCCGGCTCGATTTTCAATTGGACCGGTTGAATTGGACTGGTTTAATGGTTCGACTCCTCCGATTTTGGTTAATTTTGACTTTGAGTCAAAATTGGTTAATTTGGTTGGATTTTGGTATTTTAGTTGAATAAAATTTGTTTTTATTCAATTAAAATTTTGAAAATTACAGATTAATTCCTAAATTAAGTTTTTAAAATTATTTTTTTTAATTTTAAGAACTTAAATATATTTTAGATTTGTTTTAAAATATATTTATGGGTTTTCAAAATTAGATATTGTATTTAATTTTGAACATTAAATTGACTAAATTGTTTATAAGTTAGACATAAGTCATTTATTATTGAAAAATATGTGTATTTTTTAATTAAGTTTGATTTTTGAGTCATGTGGGCTTGAAAATCATATGAGTCTAATTGAATAAAAATTAGATTTTATTCAATTATATAAAAGATTTTAAGTCAATCTTTTAATTAGGCTTGGTTTGGAAAATTATTAAGATAATTTTCAACAAACCTAATTTTTCCGGATATGTCTGGAAAATATTTTTTGAGGTATATGTATCGATAAAAATATGAGAAATAACATGACTTATTGATTACGTATTATAGCTCGATTGTGAATAAATTCTTAGTATAAGGCATTATCGTTTTTGATCGAAAAATAAGTTTTTTGATCATAGCTTGGGAAAATGTGAGTATTTATCCTAAGGCTTTTGCATTGTGTTGCAAGTTTACGATGATATGTTTTTGAGAATATTCCTGAGTGCTTTATGGTTAGCACGTGTTGCAATTAGACGCAACACAAATGGCTAGATATTGATGTGTCATTTCTAGTTATAGGAATATAAGAATTGTATGAAGTTAATGAAAGTAAACTTGACTTCTGTTCACAATAGGATACATATGTGTGTCTGAGCTGGAGGTAATGACTGTAGAAGAATATTAGCGCAAAAATGTTCAAACATCTTCTAGTGTTGACGAAGATGAGAAAATTATGAAAATTTTCTATTTTTGGACATGGTACGTTTAAAGGCGTTTTGTAGCGTCTAATTGGATAATTGAGCATAAAAAGTGAATTTTTTGTGAAAATTTCCTTTTAATGCTCAAATGAAATCGCAAAGTTGATGATGTGTACGTCACTTTTCAATATGGGAATATAATTGTGAATTCCTTTATCCTTGTGCCTTTGGATCATAGGATCCATGCCAATTCAAGTCATGTAATCTTTAGACCCTCCTTATTTTGCGTAAATTATTTAAATTTTTGTTAAGTCTTGTTGAAAGTTCTTAAACATGTGTGTTTAGAACTTTGTGTATTTTTGTGGTTATTTATCATGCAGATATATGTTATCTTGGTTAAATAAAATGTTTATTTAATAACATAATTATTACCATGAGAAAAATCCACTTGTATTTACTATCAAAGAACTTAGAATGATTAGGGTTTGAGATTAACTCTCGGAATTGTGAGGGGAAACATACTCGTGACCTACTTCAAATCTGAGATAATCAAGAACTTTAATCATTCAGAGTTATGACGTATAGTAAATTATTTTGTATTATTGATGTAATTCTTTACATACAATGTATCTTTTATAATTTTCTTTAAGCTCTGTGAATAGCTATGTGCTGAAAGAACATTAGATTTTATTGACTATGATTATGATTGTGGTCTAATATGAGATTGTACTCAATTTATGAGTTGATTGCTTAATGATAATATCTTTATGTAAGATGTTTAATGCAATCAGTAAACTAGCTGAGGCTGGTTATATGCTTAAATGTTAAGCATAATAATTATTTCATGCCTGTTAGTTTTGATCATGTGAATAGCCCAAATGTATGTTGATAACATTATGGCATATCATATGAGTTGTCACCTTGAGCTTGAAGAGAATTGTCTCTTAGCGATCAAAGTCCATCCTAAAGTGTATGTGACTGGAGTTTGTTCCAGTGGGAGCAATAATAAGGTTGACCAAGGCAAATGGAATAATTAAGAAATAAAAGAGTAAGAACTAAATGAACTAAACCCAAAAGAAAAGTTCTAAGGGTAGGAGGATTTAAAGGTCTAATATTTCTGAGAAGAAATATTTTAACTGTCTGAAGATATGGCATTTTGCGATAAGTTGCATTGCCAAGACAATTATTTAGTTCACTTGTGAGTGAATTAAATTTGTCTAGATATATTCTTCAAACTGAATGTCAATTAAGTGATTGATTCAATTGAGACAGGCTATGTGACAAAGATGTGTGAAATCTTTGTAGAATCCCAATAAGCATTGATTGGAGTAAGTTCCATCAATATTGGTTTATATACATGAGTAAGAGTTGAAAGAATTGATACAAACAGATTGTGTCAGTAAATTTTGCTTCTACATGACATGTTATATACTCCATGTTCGTTCAAGTTTAAAAGGCTCTTAGTTTCTGTTAGATAGTTGAGTACAATATATTGAGTAGAATTCTGGATAAGTCTTTATTTATGATAGTTATTAGTAAATAGATTCTCATTTTGAATGTTGATCTATGTGATCTACATTGTAATTATTTTTTTTTACGATCATAACTTAACGTCTGGAGTTGATGTCAAGTTATGTAATTCTAGAATGGACTATGTTAGTCTTGAACACATGATTGTCCAACTAAGGTAGGACTAAAAGGTAATTTGGTGAAGACCGAATTTACCTACATGTGAACACATCTAGAATAGAAAAATAGTTATGAGATCTATTCTCAAAATAACTTAATTTATTCATCAGTTGTATTAAATTCGTTCTAAAGTATGTGGTCAAGACTGTGAGTGTAGATCATCTTGCATCCATTTGTGTGAGTATCTTACAAAGAATGTCTTTGTAAAATGCTTACAAGTATCAAATAAGTTGATACATGTTCAAAAGTGAACAATCAAATAGAATAGTGATCATTTGTACCATATAATATTTTTTGAAAAATGAGTTTTTTCAAAATTAATATAGGTGAGCTGTGACCCACCTTGTATGAAACTGATAAGTTAAAATCATCTGGATCACTCCTTCCGAGTGGGAGGATTTTGTGGAGGAGGAAAATAATGATTTACCACCTCTAGTTGATCTGGAAGTTCATGATCCCAATGATCTACATCTCAGTGGGAGTATGTGAGATCTATGGTTTAGTAGGAGTAGGATTCTAAACTTCAGTGGGAGTTTGGAATAAAACTTCTATATGATATGAATTCTAGTTACGATGGATATGTGAGATATTTATCAAAACTGAAAATTCATATAGCTAAAGAAAAAGTTTTTTCATGCTAACGACTAAAGGTTGAAAGTATGAAAAATATTTTCTTGTATAAAGATACAAGTGATACTTCTTTTAGCAAATCCTATAAGATGAGAATGAACATAAGATGATTCTTGATGTTGTGTCAGTTCTCAGTTAGAATGAATTAGTCAATACAGTGAATGAATAGATAAGACCAAACTATGTTTGTGAACTAGTTTGATGTTGACCTGTCTATAGGGGCACATTTTGAGAATTAATAAATTCTCAAGATTAAGCATAAATAGTCTTGCTTGACTTTTAGTGGTATCACATGACATGAAAGAGTTGACTATGAGGAGTCATTCTCTATTGTTGTGAGATTTCTGATTGTTGGGTTAATTTTGGTTATAATGACTTACCTGATCTAGAGCTACATCTAATGGATGTAATGACTGCATTTCTCAGTGGAGAATTGGATGGAGAAACTCATATGGTTTGACCAGAGAGTTGCATCCATAGATTGAGATACCAAACATAGAGTTTGTGAAGTAGCCTCAATCTATATACGAGTCAGTGTTAAACTTGTCATTTCATGATTCAATCATAATATGAAATGTCGTATATTTTTCGAATTAATTGATGAGTACTGTGATAACAACACTAAATGCTCTGAAAAGGTTTGTCATCGTATATGAGTGACATATGTAGTCAAAATTGACTAGAAATATCTTTAGAAAATCAAAGTGTGGTTTACGATCGACTTTGAAATTTAAAGATATTAGAGAAATTCATTACTACTCGAAATTAAGATTCCGAGAAATCATTTAAGTGTAACGATTTGAATGTGATGATATTAGCCCTATGTGTCCTTGTAGTTAAAAGGTCATTTTTCTTGAATAAAGACTTGTATCCAGATATTCCTCATAAGCTAAAGGATGTGATGGATGTCCTTTAAGCAAATGTTGTGGATTATGGTGATCCAAACATAGCACATTGACTTTTGGGTCAAGAAAATTATAAAGTACTTGAAAATGATTGCAGTACAATCATTTTGGTTAAGACCTGACATCATGGGTTAAGCTAATGCCATTTTGGCATGAGAGGTGAATATATGAATATTCATATTTAGATATATTTATTTGCCATTAGGAGAAGCTATCTCATGGAGTAGCTATGAATAGACTTGTGTCTATCTCCTAATCAGTTATAAGAACTGATTTTGTGGTTTTTGTAACCATTATGCAATAAATAAAATGGTTAAAGAAAGTCTTCAACCATTTATCCAAAGCTATCCCAGATGAACCAATAAACATATGTTATGTTTACTTGTTATATGTAAAGGAGTAAGCATGAAACACATATCTATGTGTGATATTATCGCAGATCTTAGGTTGTACTTTATGATGTTTTGAGAAATATCATAGGTCCCAGGATTTGTGAATAAGTTGTTTCTTGCTCATATAGTGTCTATTGATTTTGTTATTCAATGGAATTTGATACTATATCAGTAATATAATTGTGAATATTATTTTGATTAATATTTACGAATGCATGTGAGACAGAAAAGTAGCCTACTCACACGGGTGTTTACCTCAGTGGGAGTCAATGTGTTGATTCCTTGTTGAGATGAGGCAGTTTTATGAACATCATTACATCGAGTGTCTGTTCTAAAATGTTGATGCCGTCTTGCTTAACTACAAGATAAGTTCTTGTTAAAGTGCGAGATTTGTCAATGCTAGCATTTGTTGCTGCATAGGATTTTTTGTAAATCCGAGTGATAAGAAATAAGTGGAACTTATCACTAATCTGTCTTGATAGCCTAGAGCAGTTTTATGTAAACTAAGGTCGTTGTTCTGTAAAATAGCAAGGCTGATGCTCTAGTATGATGTTAATTTGTATATCACATGCACTCCTTTTCGAAGGAATGAATATCATAGGACGTGGATAGTACCATGTTTGCTTAGTCGACCAATGGATGGGAAATCATAGAGTGATTTCTGTTTCCCTAGTGTGAGACCAATTTCGAAAACTTGTTTTTCGGAGACACTATCCTTATGATCCTTAACGTATTTCAGAAGTATGATTTTGTGCTGCTAGCTTAGAAAGTCTATGAAAAGGTCATGATTCATAATTCGACCTGGCAAGGCTAACTAGAAAAGCAGGTATTATCATGATGGAAGAAATACTTATAAAGGAGAAGGTTCTTCATCGATCATATTCCTGAGATTCGTAGTTCTAGTGCACCTATTGTGTTATGTGTAATACAATAGTGAACACGAACAAATTGTTTGAAATCACATGTGATAACAATGGGATATGAGATGAGGCTTAGGATAAGGCATACGGTACGTAATAAGGATATCGAGATGCTATAATTCATGTGGCCATTATGAGTGCTCTTGAGTTTAGCTATCCACACTCGATGTATGCTGGTCGCACGAAATCTTTGTGATGTAAATATCTGAGACTTTGTTGACTATGGTCAATAACGTGTGAGAGGGAGATTTTTTTTGGGTTTTGGACCCAAATGGCATCCATTGTTGATTATGATCAACAATGAATGAGTGGGAGATTGTTGGCCCAACTTCACTTAAGTCCAAAATAGGAAAAGATAAGAATGGAGTTGGGCCAGCTCCATATAAACCCAAAAGAAGGTGGGATTTGCATGAGAATTGGAGCCCAAGTGGCACCAACTTCTCATGCAAGCACCTGGGGATTTTTCCCTATATATAGGGATATCCCTGGGACTTTTGTGAAGTTTGCCACTCCTGAGACATCCACACACAGAAGGGACGGAATTACGATTTAGTCCCTGTAGGTCTTAGACTTGCGGATCAAGGCCATTCGTAGAGAAATATTCACGAATCTGATTAGTTCGTGATCATGAATCGACCGGTAGCACTATCTCATCGCAACGGTCCTTCGGGAACACGCTACAACATGTAAGTCGTGTTTTAATTAACGAATTTAGCTCGTTAATTGTGCGAGGGATTGGCGTGCGATTATGCGTTAATCGCGCACTAAATCCTTCAACTACAAATCACACTATCAATGAGTGAACATATAAATGAGTAATTGAAAGTTAAGTGGTATATATAAAACGGTTGCAATTTTCTTCCCTCCCACTTCCTTATGAAACGGCTCACCGCTGCGTCGTCGTGGGAGTTGACACTCCGGTTAACCCTGAGCACCATCGCAGGTCCTTCGAAGTGAGCTCACCTTCCGATGCTCGGGATGTTCTGGATCGCATTCCCGAAGTAGAGCGGGTCTGGCTTCGTAGTCAATCGGTGCCCGACGTTGACCGCCATCCGGAATCTTCGTGGGCCCTAGCTTCCTCGCCCGCGTAACCGCCCTCCAAAACTTTCGCTAAATTGAATGTAACAATAGATTAATGGTCGGTAGGTGGGCATTTTCGACATTTTTGGGGTGTGACACCAAACAGCTTTAAAAATCAGCTGATAGATATATAATAGCTGATTTTTAGTGTTTGATGAATTAAAAAAATCAGTTGTTAAAATCCAAAAAACTATTTTTTCCAACGGCTAGAATTTGTGGCTGTTACATAGAAATAAATACTAAATATTAGTATATTAAATATTAAATTAAGAAAGATATTTTGGCGAAAGCATAAAAATAAATAATATGTATTATATTAAATATTAAATAATGATGTTTATGTCAATATCCTTATAAGTAATTTTACAACTCAACAACAACAGTCAATGCTAATTTACCAAACACTTTTGCAAAATTTGTATATCATCTATCAGCTGAGTACTATCAGCTAACAGCCAACAGCTAACAACTAAGTGGATGTTTGGTTTGGCTTTTGGAGAGTAGAGGTTGCTGTTGGATATGTATCAGCTGGTTTTAAAGTGTTTGGCAAAAGAAAAAAAAGGTTAGCTGATGACTCTCAACAGCTATTTATCCAACAGCTATAATTTATGGCTGATGCATTTAATGGATGGCTGTTGAAAGATTAAATTATGAACGTACCCTCGATTCAGGTAAGCCTAATTAAGAGAATTTTTTAATAATATTTACTATCTTAAATATTAAATTAAGATGGGTACTTTTTTAATTGGCGAAAATATATGGATAAATAATATGTACTATATTAAATATTAAATTAAGAGAAATATTTTTTTAATTAGCAAAAATATATAGATAATAATATGTACTATATTAAATTAACAAGAATACTTTTTAAATTAGTGAAAGCATATAGATAAACAATATATACTATATTAAATATTAAATTAAGAAAGACACTTTGTTATATATATTAAAGAATGATGTTTATTAGTCAGTTACTGTTATAAGTAATTTTACAACTCAACAGCAAAAGTCAATACTAATTTACCAAACACTTTTGCAAAAATCGAATATCAGCTATCAGCTGAATGCTATCAGCTGAATACTATCAGCCGACAGCTGATCAGCTAACAGCCAACAGCTAACAGCTAAATTTCATCAGTCGTACCAAACAGACCCTAAATTTCATCAGCCGTAGCAAATACACCCATAGTAGTATGAGATATTGACAGTCGTATTATTGAAAGCACGAAAAAGTAGTGTTAGACTTATGCAAATTTTTGTCTAACAGATTTTATTTGAGGAATGATAGAGAAAATAAATTCAAAACAAAGTGGCAAGTGTATTAGACTTGATTATACACGTGAAAGATCAATTTATTTACTACATTTTACTTTCAAGTGTTAGATAGGATATGAAAATTGTATGGTAAAGATACACCCAAATAGCCTATATTTTTGCAGTGACATAAAGACCTTAGTTTATTGAACCAAATTCATCGTTATAACAAGTGCTAAACATAGTTTGATGCACTAAAATCACCGCCTTACGGGTGTTGAAGCAACATTCTTCATTATTCTAAGAATCTAAGCCAAGCACAAGAGCAAGGCTAGAGTTGACAAGAAGGCACACAAACAAGTAGTAGCAGAGAACAAGCTTTTATTGCTCGCAGACTAGACATGATAAACTACACGGTGGGAGGAGAATCCGGCTGTCCTACCGATGAAGATTTCGAGGCTTCCATCGCAGGCGGTGCTTGGTCCAAACAGCTCTGCGTGTCATCCCCAGCGGTCATCTTCTCGACTTCTTCTTTGGTATAGATATGGATCTTGGACACGACATTGCAGAATTCACTGTCACCATGTAGATTCACAAGTTTACAGGCGAGCGAGCGAGAACGAAAATGTGAAACTTGGTTTCTTGAGGTTGGATACTTACTGCCACGGGTCGTCGCCAACAACCATCATGTCATTTTCACTGTCGGTGTACAAGATGCACCATCCCATCTTGGGATCTTCCAAGAGACCTTCCATGCCAAATAACCGCTCTAGTTCGGCTAACAGATCAGTGTAGCCCTCCAGTCTTGAGAGATCAATTGCTCTTCCCACCAAGCTCCCTTGCTTGTGAACCTTCAGATAGTGTAACAAATACATTTCAACGTTAAAACAATTTTAAAATCAAATTGATATGGAAACGAGCGCAAAAATATAGCTTACCTTTGTGCAGCTCCTCTTACCAGAATTCTGTGAGCTTGTTGTACTAGGTGTTTCCACAGTTAAAGAGAACCCAAACAGTTTGCAGCCACTGGCCGGTCCACTGAGCGAATCGTCCTTTCGACTTCTCGGGCTCATCCCTGAAATTGGCGGAACTGCGATTTTCTCCAGCGGGTCATTACATGGTCTTCTGACTTCAATGTTGGCAACACTTGTCTGAACAGGAGGTGAGTTGAAAATGTTTGTGTTTCCTCTACGGAAGCTAGTTGCATGAGCAAGCATTCCACGATCTTGGCCTATATCGCCATAAGGAAGATATGGATGATGACGACTCTCAACTCTCGGCACTTGAAACATGGTTAACGAACCACAACTGATTCCGAGATTGGAAGTGGTCTTCCCAAAACAACCAAGGTTGTTGAGATCACCTTTCCCATTCAGGGACCTCAATGAGTAAATTTCTTGACCTTGCAAGACCTCTGGAAACCTATCAGATTGTCCAAAGCCTGTGAAAACGGTGGGCCGAGCCCTCGAAAATTCGCTGAAATTGTTCCTTTGAGTTGTCGTTGACAAAAGACGCTGATGTGCAGCTGACACTCGCATCTCAAAATCTGGCGGGCAGTTTACCTTATCACTTCCAAACATGGGTGATAGGAAACCATTATTTTCTTGACCTTGCAAGACCTTAGAGGATCTTACGGACTCCCGAAACCCCATAATGTCACCTTCTGCAACAGGAACAGTAAGTGTCCAAGGTTTGCAAATAAACAAAATGAAAAATGAACTTGTGTTTATGGATATACCAGCCAAGGGATTATCCGGGATTACTGCTGGTGGTCCTGTTCTTGGCTTCTTCAGCCTTGGAGATGACTGAATGCTCAAGGGCGGGGCTGAAACAGATGGATCAATCTCCCACGGGGACACGCATTGCTGATGATCACGAATTGCGCCTTCATCCCATCTGACCTGTTAAATTTCACAAAAATGATATCAACAAACACCATTAGACACGTCGGACATCGGCAAAGCAAAAAACTACTCAGCCAGTCAGTTAGCCAATCATTGAAACAATGTTCATAGACAAATTGAAGTGAGGTGATGGTTCTACGTGGAAAGTTGGAGGACATGGCCATTGCTAGGACTCTGAAATAGTTGGCATGGTGTTTCAGAAGCAGACTGGCGAAGGTGGAAACCGGCATCACCTGAATAAGTTCCAAACTAATAGGAAACAATATACTCACCAATAAGCACCTCCATTTAGAGTTAGGCCACCGGTAGGGATCCATATCGCCAATCCCAACCACAATGCCACTGTACCTGTCAACTTGCACAAATGAGTTTGTATTCTCCAAGCACGAAAGAAATTAATGAATGAAACGAGTCGGTGACAAATCATAAAAACAACGAATACCTTCTCTCAGGAGAATCATCCATGTCATATCTCAATTTGAACCTTGTTCCAACACAAACTGGACTGGAGATGCTTTTCATATACTTGCGGTAAGGAACAACGAACTCCGAGTGATTCGCCCTATAGTTTATCCATTTAGCATCTTAAGCTCCTCAAAAGACTCGAGCATATGTCAAGTTGCAAAAAGCAATTATGCAATTCTTCTGAGGTAGAATAGTTATATGGTGTAGTATGATATAACAAAAAGCAACCAAATCTACATGAAGTAATTAGGGTTCAAAATTTCAGCTTGGAACATATTTAGAGTTCAAAACTACATCAGACTCGAGCCTAAACATCATCGATCCTTGGACATGATGCTTCATCAACTCATGCTTGGAAATCCAACCCAGAATTTGTAACTCTCTTCAGCATATGGGCATAAACTATCGAGTATAGTTTATTATGTAGCTCAATTCAGTATGGACTTCGAGGATACCATAGCACAAAGGGAATAAATAGTTGATTTTACAATGCTAAATCGCTAACTTGGACTAATAAAATTTGGAACCAAAAGAAAGAAATGAAACTCATCAACTATTCCAAGCACAGAAGCATCAAAATGTACATGTTTATTAGTAAGTATTAACGTGAAATTCGAAAATGAAAAAGCTCCATTTTTTATTATACCTTGGACTGTAAAGAACATGAAACATGCTTCTGGTTGATACTGCATTAGCCACAAGAGACAGAATATTTGGGCTGGAGCCCTGCTTTCCGGTAACTGAATCAGGAAGAACATTCCGAGGACGAACTGCTCTTCGTATCCCCAATCTCAGCTCTCCATCTTCACCCCTGCAAATGTAAAATACGTGATAGGCCGAAAATGGATAATGGAATTCAGTAGGACCATATTATGCAACCATATTCGTCCAAACTTGGATTATGAGCTATGCATTAGCCACTACCAACGAATTCCAAGAGCCTCTTTCTATGCATACCTCAGGAATAGGACAGCATCACCAGAAGCAAGATTCTTTTGGCTCACAAAAATGCTCCATCCCGTCGTTAGGAGATGCCGCCTAGGTTGACCTGGTGAAGAAATTTTATATTATATGCCATCTTTGAGCAAAACCAAGGAATCTCTCCATTGAGCTAATGAGAAAATTCTGTTGATGTTTACCTCGATAGATATGACGGAATTTCCACTCTACTCCATGCAGGTCTTTGGCCACAAGCTCTTGAGATGGCCTCTGCTGTTTATAATCCTGGAATACACCAAAAACCATATAGACTATAACCAAGAAATAAAAATATAATATTAATTAAGAAAATGAATTGGGAAAAATCATACAAGTGGAGGGAAACAATCTTCGGCAGCACGTCGAGGGACGGAAAAGCCTCCATGAGTGCTGGTATCAGAAGCTGTAAGAGTCTTGCAAAACATGTGCGGGGTTGTTTTTGTTGGTGACCCACCTCCACCTTCTTCATCTAACCCCAATTCTCCAAGCTCTTTGCCCTTTAAACTCTGTTCAATTAGCTACAGGAAAATCCCAACAGAACAATTCAATCTTCAAGCGTTAAGTAGCATATGCAACTGAACTTCCAATCCAAATTATCACACTGCACTTGGGGTTTCACTAAATTTGACGTCGTAGCATCTAGGCCCCCAAGATATGTCCCAGGTTCAAGTCTTACGAATGTAAAACAAACCATTGCAAGAGCCGTCACCAAATAGGGCCCGACACTGAATACCAGAGATCCGTCATGCTCCTTATCATAAGAATTTCCATATCATACCCAAAACTTTAAGGTTGTAAGCAGACGAATCTTCCACACTTATAAACCAGTCCAACCTACTTACAACTTCCAACGTAGGATTCTCCCTAACATACCTCGGGTTGAGGGAGCAGAGCAAGCTGGGTATATACTTCATCATTCTCCTTATTAGCCTGGTTCCAAGAAATCAAAAGTCTGATAAAGGGAAAAGAAAAAAAAAGAAGATAATAGAAACTTGGAGACATCAATGGAAAGTTAAAAGACCATAGGGAACAATATCACAGTTAATCAAGTACTCACCAGTAGTTGGACATTCACAACTTTGCAATACAATTGAGGTGGGAGATCAAAGGTGGGAATTTCCAATGTGGGGAAAGGTGAAGAAAAAGAAGCAACTTGCTCCAAGTGACCCTGAGGGAAGTAAACAACAACATTTCCTTTCTTGGGGAGGGAAGTGAGTGGCCCAGCACAAGCATGCCAAAGTTCCAAGTAGATGGAAGAGGGTTTAGGAGAATTGGGAGAATTTGAAGAACATGAAGAGGATGAGGAATAATCCCCATTAGCCACCACCTCAGCCACTGCATGGTTCAGATCAATTTCCATGAAACAAAAACACACAAACAACAAAAAAAGAAACCCAAAAAAAATCTGCCAAGAAATGGAGAGGGAAGGGGTGTGGGGAGAGAGAGAGAGAGAAGCAATCAACAAGGGAACAAAAGGGTACCCACTGAAGGCAAAGAAGAGAGAATTGAAGTCAAATCATGTCAAAGAAATGGTTTTTAGAATAGGAAACAACAAGGAGAGGGGGTACCCAGAAAAGGGTAAAAGATGAGAGGAGTAGAAAAGAAAAAGGTAAAGGAGAATAATAACAAGGGAATCAAATAATAAGAAGGAATTCAAAGTATGGTTCTTCCTCCTCCCCCATTTGCAGGCAACTCTAAAGAAGAGGGGAGCAGCTGCAGCAGTTTTTTTACATGGGAGGCACAGAATACAAAAGGCAGGAAAAGGTGAGAAATGGACGACAAGAAATTAAGAAAGGAGAAAGTGACACAGAGAGAGAGAGAGAGAGAGAGAGAGAGAGAGAGAGAGAGAGAATGTGTGTGTGTTGGGTGGAGGGGACAGGCTAAGACAGTGCATAGCCCACACTCATCCCCACCTCCATTCCGGATCTCTCTCTTTTTGCTTCCATTATGCTTTTTTGTTTTTTTACTTCTTAGTCACATTTTATTGTCTTCATTCATATTTCAATTATTAACAATGGTTAACAACGTTTACGGCACCTAGTTATTATACACATTAACTCTTTTACCA
Source organism: Hypericum perforatum (assembly GCA_012979155.1). Lineage (NCBI taxonomy): Eukaryota > Viridiplantae > Streptophyta > Magnoliopsida > Malpighiales > Hypericaceae > Hypericum > Hypericum perforatum. The sequence goes on from SOPF01028762.1 coordinate 28,783, forward strand.
AGATACTAGCTAGCTATAGACTAAGAAGCCACATACACCACATTTGGCGGGAGGCTATATGTATTGATCACGCGCACTTAAAATATTTATTGACGATTTATTTTGATTACTATGATATCCACTTTTTTTTACCCCAAAAAATAGCTCATTCATCTTTTGAATTACTAAGAGAGTTAATTACATTTTAGACTAAACATTGACTCTTTTACCAAGATAATCGAGTAATTTAAACCAAGAAGTGTGATCTACAAGGTTGTCATTAATTTTTATTCTCGCTAAATAGTCGAAGATTCAGACTTTTTCGACTACTGATTTTATTAATAGGAAAAGTAGTTGTCAAATATTTTTTTGGTAAATAAAATTTAGGCGGATTAATTTAAATTCTGATGTTATAGACAGTATTGGTTTTGTTCTTGTCCTAATAAAAAAAATTATTTCTACAAGGATTAAGAGTCAACTCGTAGACCCTTGAAAAATCTATAAGAACGTTAACGTTCTATCCATATGTATTGTTATTGTTAACGTTCTATCCATATGTAAAGTTCGATCCCCCGCAACGGCGTTGGGAGAGGTTTAAAACCTTAACCTCGGGACCCGCCTCGAACAGGATTAGTCGGCCCAGTTAAAAGCCCGATAAACGGGCTGGGCCGGATACCTGGGTATTCACCAAAAAAAGTAATTTAGTGAGTTTTTTTAGCTTTTGGGGAGTAGTCAATAGCTAAGTTTAGACTGTTTGGTGAAAGAAAAAAATAATAGCTGATAAAACTTAAAAATTATTTACTCATCAACTAAGATATGTGGCTAATCAACTTAATTGATAGTTTTTACATTATCAAATTACTAACATACCTTTATTCTTTATGTTAGTATTATTACAATTTTCTGGTCTTGAATATTCTCTTTTTTTATATTTATCTTTAATTAGGATTAAACTTGTTGATATCGATAAACATAAATAGTTATGATAAATTTTAATGAGATAAGTTTTTATTATAGGATAAATTTTTCATGTTACGTTCCTTGTTGGATGCAAGTTCTCAAATAAAAATGAATTTGAGTTTGTGAGATCAGACAACAAATGCAAAAATACAAGTTAATGTCATTGACAGTATATTAAAAGAATAGAATTCACTCGTCTAACATTCTTATAAATAATTTTACAACTCAACAACTCTAGTTAATTATAATTTATCAAACGTTTTTTTAGAAATAGAATATCAACTACCGATGAAGTACTATCAATTGAGAGTTACTTAGCTAATAGCTCGCAACTAAAGTCTGAATTTGATTAACCTTGATTAACCTGATCAAATAGACCTTTAGTCTCCAAACAAACAAAAAACCCTCAGTTTACTTCCTTGAGAGTTACTTATCCTCTCTACTAGGGTCCCTTTTCTTTTGGTGGTTTTCAATAAGAGACAATAAGTTTACAACAACTTATTAAAGTCGTTATGCCAGGAGCCTAGCTAGATGGCATCTAAAATTCATCACTTTTTTCCTAAAGCTTTATGTAGCAGTGATGCCATAAAAAGTTGGCGACCAATCAATTGTCATGATCATCAAGATTAAAATTGCTTCTTGAAAGGTGATTTTGCGTTTCATCTTGATCGGTTAAAATACTTTCAAATGTGTGATGTGTTTAGTAGAAAAATATAATATGTAATAATATTCGAGATTGTAGAATACTAGTATAGAATCAGGATTTAAACCTTTTTACCACAAATGAACTAGGTTCATGTATCAAAATCAAAACAATATATATATATTAATGATCTTCAAAATCAAAAAAGGAATATGTATATATACACTAATTGTATACTAATAATAAATACACCAACTATATAGTATATACACAGACAAAAAAAAAAAACTATTAAGCATATATTGCCCACGCTTCATATTATTGTGTTGCTTCTTGTAGCTGACCAACGGGAGCTGATCGAATTAGATTCATCTAATTTTTTTAACTATTTACTTAGTTCGATTGAATGTTACAAATAAAAATATATATTATTAAAAATTATATCTAAAATAATATTCGATAGTAATAGATTTTAAAACTTTAGATACTATAACTTCTTCTAGGTACTCTCCCCTCTATGCCCATATAGGGATTGGCTTCTTATTAGCTACATACTTATAACCTTGTACAATTTGTTTTCTCCATTTGAAAGGTGGGGTACGGTATAGATGATAAAGAAGAAGAAGGCATCTAATTTTATGGAGTGGCTAAGCTAGCAACTAGCTATGGCATTTACCATGTGATCAAAATGGTCCAAGAAATTGAACCAACTTGGAAAAGCGATACGTCTTTCTTTTCCTTTTTCTGCGGGGATGTATATTTATTCGGCTTAATGAAGACTTGGAATTTCTGACCAGACACGGCCAACACAACATCAAAAGTTGATAAAATACCTGAGCGAAAGTAGATTTTTCTTTTTTCACAAAACGGCAAAAATTCTTAAAGAGGTTTTGAAGTCAATATATTATTTATTAAAAGTTAAATTCCTAATTAAAGAAAAAACAGAAAATTACAACCTGAAAGAAAACGAAAGAAAAATTGTCTTACCCGCTCGTATAATGTTCTAATTCGTTCCCACCCGAGAAAACCCCTACCCATGAGTTTGATTTAAATTATGTTAGTTGGTATTTAACTCAGGCCCAATAATTTCTTATACATATTGCATACCTGTGTAATTGTGCACTTTGAGAATTATGGAGATTGAGAAACTCTTTATCAAAGTCATTTTAACAGATGGAGGTGACTTTCCTTTACTCACGATTTTTCTCATCTTAAGATTTTTCGTGAAACTCTAATATGTTTATAATTATTACGATCTACTTTATAATATAACATACATTATTGAAACAGTCAAAAAATATTGTGCTCAAATTTAAAGATCTGATCGCAAGTAAAACAATAGAGTGGAGATAGGGATATGTCGATGTGGTTTGTTTTTTGAGGGGCCCAATTTGAGTTTGGCAGCAACTATCGTGGGCGCATTTGTTAGTTGTTAGGAGGACTCAGTGACTCAGTGACTCAGAGACCCAGCCCAGCCCAGGCAGCCCCACTCTCTTTTATAATCTCATGTCTAATCACCTTTTTGTTCTTTTGCAATTTTATTTCCCATTTTGTGAAACATCGAGGCCCCAATCTACCACACATCGCGCGTAAGCTCACTGCTTCCTGGAACAATCCAAGGAAATTTGGAATTTCACTTATAACTGAGACAATTATAAATATCATTTTTCCTGCATCACATGAATATGGAGTTTTGCCTCATTAAATTATAAATTTGTTTATTTATACGTTTAGATAGGCGACAAAAAAATTTCAGACAAGGTATTTGGATTGTATCGTATAGAACCGGGGAAGTTCGGTTAAAGATATGACTAGAATTTGGCAGAAAAAATTAGAATGTTTTGACTTAAATGACCAAACATTAGGTTTTGTTACACTGAATTTATGGTTTATTTTATTTACAAATAAAAAACTTGTATTTGAAATTAACCTGTAAAATAACTAGATAAACTTGTTTAGATAACATACTTTATAGAACTCCAATGTATTACTCATCATCAATACCAAAAATATCACACCCTGAATGTCACATAATACCTTTTAAAAATAAAAAAATGTTATCTAAGTACAAAACATAACAAAACTAAAAGAGAAAAGTAACTTAATTATCGTATAGTTTGAGTCATTCCTATCTAGATCTTGTAATTCAAAAAGGACAATGAGTCTAACTTTGCTCCATATTCTTAATTTAGTCTACTCTGACCGATTCAACTTTTTTAAACAAAATATTGTGTTTTGTCGCTGACATGGACAGCCACGCATAAAGTTATTATCCAAGTGTTCGCCCTCACGTGGTTCAAGGTAAATTATATTTTTAGTACTAAATATTATAATAAATTTTTTGAAAACTCTCATCCTCCTCCTCAACCGTATCACCACCTACCACCACAACCACTGACCCATCGTCACATCTTCATATAACTACTTCTTCAACTCTCACCCTCCTCCTCCCCCGAACCACCACTGTCCACCATCGGACTACCTCCTCCAAACTCTCTCTTTTCTTCTCTACCAACCTCATTCTCGGTCAAACCCCACTCACTCTTCTATCTCCAATACATCACATTAATTACCACAAGTTTCCAAGAAATAACCAACCCACCAAAAAATTATGGTCGAACAAGCTACCCAATAAGCTAAGACATTGCAACCCCAAATGACCATAAAAATTACTTATTCTTTTAAATCCAAAATACACCAAAAAATCGTCAGTTCATTCCATCTTTAAAATGTCTCCGCTTTTTATTTCTATCGCCCTCAACTTTGGCTTTGATGTCATCACGTCAATGTCAACTACCAAATCTTCTAAACCATGAGGTAGACCCTAACCCACTTCGGCTCCAAGTCACTCTTCTTCCTCCTCTTAAATCTTGTATCAGTTTATTTCATTGACTACAACCCAGATAATTTGATAACCAAATCAAGATTCTATGACATTTAAGAATCTATTCAAATCCACTCTCTTAAACCCTTTGTTACTCAAGGCATTTAACCTCGAGAGATCAATAAGGAGACTGCTTAATAGTGGGACTCCCCCTTGGCAATCTCCATCGTGCTACTAAGGAGGAGGCCAATCAGGCAGAGGATGAAGAGCAGGTCGATCATGTGGAGGACAAGAAAGAGGTAGAAGAGTGAGATGAGGAGGAATAAGTTGGAGAGGGAGAGGGCGAGGATGGATATGAGGAGGAGCCTAGGGAAGGCACTAATGAGGAGAGAGGAAGAATTGAGAGTTAAAGGATTAGAGATAGGATGAGGTGAGGAGGAGGAAGGTGATATAAATCCCATAAGGAACTCACACAACTCAGACTATCGACTTTAGGAGGGAACAAACCGCTACTCACGACTTGCTCCTTTGCAACGAACCTTGGTGTTGGTTAACCTCAACACGAAGCAATAGTGAAAATGAGAACCTTAGTCTAAGGTGAATCACACTATCAACGGGGGTGGATGGACTGTTTGATAAGTGAAGGATTTCATCCTAGCTAAGCAATCTAACCATCAAGAACACATAACGAGTATCAATAACTCACAAATTTCTTATGCAAAAAGATGTCTACATTTTATTGCTAGGTCCCCTCTTTATATAGGCTCAAATGTATCAAATATTCCTAAATAAAATAATCCCTAAAAAGGAGCTTCTAAAGTCTGGCCGAATTAGACACTCCTAAAGAGAAAGTTTAGCTGAAATAAGAAAAACTAAACAAGAAGTATATCAACCTTTTTAGGACGACTAGAAAAGATGTAACTTAGTCATAAACAAGCCAAAAGGTTGCTGGAATATAATTTCCTAAACAAAATAAATGGCTTTACTAAATAGCTTAAGAGAATTTAAACTTCCAAAATAGTAAGATCCATGTATCCAAAATAGCTCTATTCCAAAATAATGCAACCTATGCTTCCAAAATATCTCCAATAACATGTATGGGCTTTGCATGAACTTTTTAGATGTCAATGGGCTTGCACAAAATGGCTTGAGCATAAATTTCTTGAATTAATCAATTAAACACAGCTTGAAACTTCTTGCTGATCAGATTCATATCATTTCCCTCCTCTTGAAAGGGATTTATCCTCAAATTCTTGCATACGTCATGCATCCTAGAATGAATAATATCATTGGAACAAAGTTTAATCTTTGAATATCGTGGATGCACTTGATATCTTCTGCTCTAACTAAATAAATACTTTGAGCATAAATAACATGATATCATCTCCAATTTGACAGCTAAGAACATACTTGTTCGCACAACCCTTTATTTAAACCTCAAACTATTCCATAAGTTGAGCAATGTTAAGCCTCCAACATAATTTTACTTGTCAACTCCTATGAAGTCAATTTGATCAACATGTTCAATAATAAAATTTGGAGACATGTAAGATATAGGCTAAATGTCTTCTTTGTTATTAGCAACAACAAGTTCTTTATGTTTACCAATAATAGTAATTATGCACCTCCTCATATGATCAATTTCCTTAACTTTTGATTCGTCGAACAAAGCTCTTAAGTAAAGAAGTGACGTGTGATACTTATGAAAATAATCTCCATCAAATAAATCAATGAAAAATTTACCAAACTCTTCCCATGTCAAAATATCTTTAACAATCTGATCAGAAGTAATGTTAATATCAAAACAACATACCTTCTCCTCAATTTCATACTTAGCTTGAAATATGTTCTTATAATGTCTTTCACCAGCATCTTCTGAATGCAAATCAATTTTTCTAGCCAATAACATCAATTCCTCCCAATTTTCTTCATTGTCCCATGTGGTAAGTCTACGTCTTCTTTTATAGACAACTTGTGTATGACCTAAAATCTTAGTCTCTATTTGATCAAGCTATTTATGACACCTCTCCATCTCCCCTTTCCACATACACTTCATCTAACTCAACATGGTCTCCATAAAATTTTGTGGATCAACCAATGACACAAAACCTTCCAAATTTCTTTATGAGTAATTGTAGGACATGTCTTTCACTTTTTAACCCTTTTTTTCGAAAAAAATTTCCAGCCTCCTTTTCTTCTTTTCTAGACTCTCTTCTTCTTTTCCCTTTTTTGATTTTTTTTTTCTCCAACTCAGAATACAAAAAGAAACAAACTAAAATAATGATAAAAAAATATAAATTAAAGGGTAGATAGATCTGAAGTAGAGCCAAAGCTCTGGTACCAAATGATATGAATTCTGTAAGGAACTCACATAACTCGGACCATTCTACTTTAGGAGGGAACATACCGTAACCCACAACTTACTCCTTTGCAATGAACCTTGATGTTGGTTAACCTTAACCCAAAGCAATAATAAAATTGAGAACCTTAGTCTAAGGTGAATCACGCCACAAACGGGGGTGGATGGACCATTTGATAAGTGAAGAATTTTATCCTAGTCAAGCAATTCAGCCAGCAAGAACACACAACTAGTATCAATAACTCACAAATTTCTTATGAAAGAAGATGTCTACATTTTATAGCTAGGACTCCTCCTTATATAGGCTCCAATGTATCAAATATTTCTAAACAAAATAACCCCTAAAAAGGAGCTTCTAAAGTTTGGCCGAATTAGGCACTCCTAAAGAGAAACTAGTTTGGCTGAAATAAGAAAAACTAAATAAGAAGTAAATCAACTTTCTTAGGACGACTAGAAAAGATGTAACTTAGTCCTAAACAAGCCAAAAGGTTGCTGGAATATAATTTTCTGAACAAAACAAATGGCTTTACTAAATAGCTTAAGTAGAATTTAAACTTTCGCAATAGTAAGATCCATGTATCCAAAATAGCTCCATTTTGAAATAGTGCAACCTATGCTTCCAAAATAGCTCCAATAACGTTCATAGACTTTGAATGAACTTTTGGATGTCAATGGACTTGTACAAACTGGCTTGAGCACAAATTTCTTGAATTAATCAATTAAACTCAGCTTGAAACTTCTTGTTGATGAGATTTATATCATTCCCCTCCTCTTGATAGGGATTTGTCCTCAAATCCTTGCATACGCCATTCATCCTAGAATGAATAATATCGCTGCAGATCTTACCATATTGTTCTTGAATGTGACTAGATGATAATTGATGAGTATATAAATGCTCAAATATTTGTGCATATTTTGATGTGTTTGGTCATATTTTAATTTGCATGTATCGTATCGAATTGAGTCATTAATCTTTTGTTTATGCAAGATATGGCATTGTCAATTGCAGTTGTCAGTATCCAATCTGATCAATTATGTTTTAATTCTTTCAATTAGGACTTTAATTTAATTAAGATCAATTATAATAAATTTTCTTTTTCCTGAATACAAATATGTTATGTTTGATTTGGTTTGTTTGAGTTAGTAAGAAAAGAATGAAGATGTGAATCAACTTATTTGATATAATTTGTTAGGATAAATCAAAACATTGAAAACATAAATGAAGCCAAAATTAAGCAAGAAAATTTTAATTTCTTATATTTTGTATTGTGTTCTAGATAAATTATATTGCTCTACAACACTATGTCAGATAATGCGACAACATCTTGTTCTTTTATTTAGAATCATTCCGAAAATGTGGGTAGGTTGTAATTATGTAATAGCGAATCTAGATTAGATTTGATAGAGTAAAACTGTATGTTCACAACGGTAACACGATTATGAGTCTGTTTGGTATAGTTGATCAAATTTAGCTGTTAGCTGTGAGCTGATTAGTTATTAGGTGATAGTTGATATTCGTTTTTTAAAAAGTGTTTGGTAAATTTATAATTAGTTGTTGCTGTTGAATTTGTGAAATTACTTATAAGGGTATTAGACTAGTGAATTTTATTCTTTTAATATATTATAAGAAAAAATTTCAATTTACTATTTATAAATTTTAATTTCACTCAATAAAATATTAACAAAAATATTAAAAAATAATTTCCTTCATGAACTTAGTGAAAAAAAATCTTTGACTCAATAATGGTTAAAACCTTAACAACTTTATTCAAGTATTGTTAAAAAAAATATTTAACTCAACAAATTAAATTTTCATGATCTTTATCCTCATTCAATTTTCTAGATTTTTCAAGTAGAAAAAAATAAAAATTAAAAACTACTAAATTAAAAAAGAAGGAAAAATCAATTTAATATAAGATTTGTGAATAGATTTGTGAATTATAAAATATGGTATTATAGTAATTTAATAATATAAAAGATAACACTAAATTGATTAGTTATAAATTTCAGTTGTTGAAAAAAATTGCGTTCGAGTTTCAATAGCTATGTTTTTTAATTCACCAAACACCAAAAAATTAGCTGATAGATATCTATCAGCCAATCACTAATTCCTAACGGCCAAATCAAATACCCAATTTATTTTTTGCTGCGAGAGTGTTAAGTATTTGGTTGCAACCTAGTATTGGGATGAGAAATGTGATACCCCTTATATGAACTGTATGAAAGGCTTAAGTGATTTGATTGTTACCATCCATACTAACAAGGTGCACCTTCTTTTCGGGCACATATCTTGAAAGAACTCCAAGGTTAAACGCGTATGGCCGAGGGTAAGATCAGGATGGGTGACCTCCTGGGAAGTTTCCCAGGGTGCGTGCGAGTGAGGAAAAAGCACGCTAAAAAGATCTGTGTTGGTACAGTGGAGCCAGTCAGTCAAATCATGGGGCTTTACATTTGGTATCAGAGCAACCTCGGCTTGTACGGTGTGATTCGGGGATCAAATGCACTTACAAGCGAGGGATTATGGGATTGTGTGTATCTGGTGCGACGAGGACGTCACGTATTTAAGGAGGGGTGAATGTGATACCCCGTATATGAACTGTGTGAAAGGCTTAAGTGATTTGATTATTACTATCCATACTAACAAGGTGCACCTTCTTTTCGGGCACATATCCTGAAAGAACTCCAAGGTTAAACGCGTGTGGCCGAGGGTAAGATCAGGATGGGTGACCTCCTCGGAAGTTTCCCAGGGTGCGTGCGAGTGAGGACAAAGCACGCTAAAAAGATCTGTGTTAGTACAGCGAAGCCAGTCGGTCAAATCACGGGGCGTTACAAGAAATATACACTTTTTTTGAAATATCATGTTAAGAAAAATAAAACGTTCTGCTAAAATACATTATCATGAAATAAATAATTAAAAGACCATCCATACATAGGACAAAGGAAGAGATTGACGCGCAGGATGAGGGTGAAAACGAGTAAGCGCCCAATGCAGTTTGGAAGCAACTGGGATATGCCCTAGCCTGCGCCTTTGGCGCTGCCTCCTTGCCTTTGTCGGCCCCACCTCTCTCTCAGATTATATCAGAATTCATTTCACTTCTTCTATTATTTTTAAGTATCAACCTAAAACTTAC